>SNQJ01S0000525.1:50397-160718 GCA_010110895.2 Picea sitchensis | reverse complement strand
AATTCATACAAAGTATAAATTCAACAATTACATAAGATAAATAATGTATGTCAATATCTCAAAGGATTTAATAGATATAACCAAGAATACACAATTTAAACATAATGAAAAATATTCGTAAATCTTAGGACATTAAAGTGGAAGTGTTGATAGAAATAGTGTTGCAGAATTTCATGATCCAATCATCAATCAAAGGGGGGGAAATCACATTAAATGTAACTACTTCATAGGTATTTCCCACAAAGTACTACTCAAGCTCTAACTCTCTACAAGTAATTCAAAGTTCTTAAAGAATTGTCATAGATCATACTCCCAATTAATCAACCTCAATGTGGTGAAGAGGCTCCTCCTCTACAATAAACTCCCTAAATCCCTCAAGGTATGATGTGCACAGGACTTACTACCACCCTTTACCCTCGTGATCACAACCACAATCAACAGTGGCACTCCTTTACAAGGATATTACTACTATCATTTCCCTGATAAGGAAGGTATGTCAATATCTCAGAGCATATAACAATTTAATCAATATAACCAACAATACACAATTTAAACATAATGACAAATATTTTTAATTCTTAGGTCATTGAAGTCCAAGTGGTGATCCAAATATTGTTGCATAATTTCATGATCCAATCATCAATCAAAGGGGGAAATCACAACCAAGGATTGATTTTGCATGCACTAAAAGAAACAACCTTTAGAGGTATTCAACCCAAAGTATGGCTCAAGCTCAATGAGGTCAGAAAATATATGATACACATTAACACTCTGCAAGTAATCCAAAGTTATTAAAGAATTATGATAGATCATACTCCCAATTGATCAACCTCAATGTGGTGAAGAGGCTCCTCCTCTACAATAAACTCCCAAAATCCCTCAGGGTGTGATGTGCATGGCCTTGCTACCACCTTTTACCCCAGTGATCACAACCACAATCAACAGTGGCACCCCTTTGCAAGGCGATTACTACTATCATTTCCCTTGGTGCACATAAGCACACTCGATAATTTCCTCCCAAGAGCCCAAGAAGTACAATACAAGTAGTAGGCACAAACTGAGCCGTACTGCCCCATTAATGGAAAATACACTCCCAACCTCTTAGCCCACTTAGGAAAGGTTAGAGAAACCATAACTTTCTCTACAAAGTACATAATTGAAATGAAAATTTCTTGAAAAAAAACCCAATGAACTCAACACATATCCTCATGAGCTAGCTAGCCCCTTTGAAATATAAAATTTAGAGTTGTCATTCACGAAAAGATATTAATGAGAAAAAAAATTGTTTTTCATTTTGGTTATGTTCCATTTCTTTTTAAAAATATTTAGAAGAGGAAGATTCATGAAAGAATGAATTTCTTGAGACCAACTAAATAATGAATATCTTAAGAATGGTGAAAAATGTATAGAGGTGACATTGAATCCAAAATTATTAATTTGTAAATTGTGTTCTTGTTAAAATTTGTTGATATTAAGTAGGAATATTAAGACTTTAAATTTCAATAGACATGTCTAAAGTTTGTGTTGGTTTTAATAGCACATTATGGAGAGGTGAGTCTGTGTGTAAATGAGCATTGATAACTAACTTGGAGAAGTGATGGTTGACCATTTTCCATCCTACCCATCTTGAATTTAATTGCATTTGAGAATGAGAGAACCGATATGGAAATAGGGCAAGTGTTCCACAATATTTTTACATTTATAGAGTAATGGAAAGTAATGAATGTGTAGAGAAAAATAATATGAAATATGTACATCGATAATTGTTGTTTGACCCTTCCCTACTCTATATTTAACTATGCTTCTCTTATATGAAAGGGTGAAAAATTGAAGTGAGTGAACCAAATTTTAGTTTTTTCCCTTTCTATATATAGGGATAAGGGTTGATCGATCCTTTCCAATTATTTCCCCATTTCCCCATTGTATCCATGCTTATGAGTAGGAGATGAAGATCAATTTCAACTTGATCTTAATAAGTGTTGATTGATCATCTTCCATTGACGAGATGAAGCTTTTCTATTATGAATTGGTAAAGAATACAAAATAAAAAATTTATATGGGAATGCGTTAATTGACCCTTCTTTATTTTGACCCTACTCATTAACTTTCCAAAAGTAATTGTGTTCATCCTTTACTCCCGTACATGATACTTATGATAAAATTAGAGATATTGGAAAGATATTGAAGGAATGACATTATAGAAAACCATCTATGTGTGAAATCTATTCATGAAATGATAATATATAGGTAGAATGGTTTTCTCTCCCTTTTAGTAGTACCAATTTAGAAGGTTTATACCAATCATCCTATTGAAGTGATTTGGGATTATTTTCTTAGAAGTTTCATCCAATCATTCTTTGTGGAGATGAAAATGATGCTACAACTACATGTTTTCTAATTCTATATAAGAAATGAAATGGTATAAAGATATGTTTTTGTTAAATATTTTATTGAAGTGAATATATATATATATATATAGTGTTGGTCATAAATTCTAGGAGCATCCCTTAATGAAAGAAGGGTTTGTTCACTTTCCTATTCCATTGATGTGTTCTTGGTTGACATTTAATCATGAAGATGATAATGGAACTTGTACTATAAATGTTTTAATGATATTTAATGAATGTGTAATAACCCATCTTGGTGTTACCTAAGAAAAAAAATAAATCTTTAAAATTAAAACATAATAAGGTAATTTGAACTAATTCAGACAAAGAATAAATTCAACAACTACATAAGATAATGAACGTATGCCAATATCTCAGAGCATATAACAATTTAATCAATATAACCAATAATAAAAAATTTAAACATGATGACAAATATTTGTAATTCTCATCTCATTGAAGTCTAAGTGTTGATCCAAATAGTGTTGTGGAATTTTGATAATCCAATCATCAATCAAAGGGGGAAATCACACCCAAGGATTGATTTTGTGCCCATTAAATGTAACTACTTTCACAGGTATTTCACCCAAAGTAGGGATGAAGCTCAATGAGGTGAGAAAATCTATGATACACATTAACTCTTTGCAAGTAATCCCAAGTTCTTAAAGTATTATCATAGATCGTACTCCCAACTGATCTATGTCAATTTGGTGAAGAGGCTTTTCGTATACAACACTCCCCAAACCCCTCAAGGTATCATGTCCAAGGGACTTACTACAAAACTTTTCCCTGGTGATCACAACCACAATCAACAATGGAACTCCTTTGAAAGGATATTACTAGTCTTGTTTCACTTGGGGTGCATAAGCATACTTAATAATGAAATCCCAAGAGCCAAAGAATAATAATAGAAGTAGATAGGCACAACCTAAGTCTTACTAGTCCATTAATGGGAAATACACTCCCAACAACTTAGTGCAGTTAGGAAAGGTTAGAGAAACTATACTTTTCTCTACAAAGTACATAATTCAAATGACAAGTTCTTGCGAAAAATAACAGTAAAATCTCAACACATTTGCTCATGATCCTGGTTGACCCTTTGCAATATAGGCAACTCTTTTGTAATCCTTCCGAAGTGTAGCATCCTTTCCAAGATTTGGCTCGTGGCCTTTCCTCTTCTCATGCAAAGAAGAATTTTGTATGAGAGTTAATGTACAAGTGTCAGGAATAAGGTAAAATTAATTTACAACTCTCTTTGGTTTACCCTTTTACCCTAGTTAACTTTTGTATTTATTTTCTCAACTTTTTCCTTGTCCACAAGGATTCCTATGCTCTAGGATATGAAAGTTGTGTTGATATTTTGGCAGTTGTGGTAGGTATTAACCTCCATGGATAAACCTTTAACTAGAATAGAATATTTCGGAAGAAAGAGAAAACCTAAACATATGTGTGAAAACCCTGGAAGACAAGTTGGCTCAACAAAATAAGTAATATTGAATTATTATATGTAGAAAAGGATAGGTCAACCCTTCTTGAAGAGAGACATGTTCACCTGGCCAGATTAATATAAATAGAAGGCGCTTGAGATCATTTGGTAACACACTCACACTCAATAAAGTGGTGCGAAAGTCTAGAGGAAGAGTGCAACTACAATGACTGCAACTGGGTACTGGTCTTGGTCTATTGTTTGGGACTTTTTGCTTGGTGGGCTACCTTAAGAGAAAGGTGCGCTCTCTCTCTCTCTCTTGGTTATCTATTGGTTCTAGTGAGGCTTCCTAGAATCATTCTATCTTTCAAAGGTTATGATGCTCAGGGGTGGCTGCATGCCTATGGTTGGGTGAAAATATTGTGATATTTTCTATGGTTAAACGAGAATAATATTCTAACAGGTTATGGGCCCACACCACCTCCAGAACAATCTTACCACTGGAAGGTATATTCGTAGCTCTATGCCAAGCACATTGTAGCACAATTGCAGTTATAGTGTTAGTTCCTTCGTGCCAGTTCATTCGTGCTAGTTGAAATATCAGTTGTAGTGCCAGCTACAGTGTTAGTTGCAGCACCAGTTGCAGTGCTAAATAACACTAGTTGTAGTGCCAACAACAGTTGCAGTGAAAATTTATGTGAAGTATTGGGACTAATTTTTGGTTATCTTAGTGCACCTTAACCCATCACATCTTTTGGTGCCCTCAACCATAAAAAAGTTCAAAGTTGAATTTTTGGGTCAAAGTCATTGTTTGACTGGTCAAAGTCAAAGGTTGACTACTCAATGTTAAAAGACTAGTCAAGGTGAAAGTCAAAGAAAGTGGCGACTTCCTCCATAAAGTCAGAGTGGCACAACAAAAGCATGGTCTCTTGGTAGAGCATGGAAGACAAGGATTGACATCATCCTTGCAAAGAACAAAGAGAAAAATTATGGAACCACAGATTGAAGAGCAAGCGTTAAAGGATGAAGAGTTTGATTTTGGGAGCTTCCAAGTACATGAACGTGAAGTAGGAGAAACAATAAAACACAACTAATGCAGATCTGAATATCTGGAAAGAAAAAAGGATCTTTGTCCAAGATGCAATCGTAGATCCAAAAAGATCTCAGATCTAATACATTCAGAGGAACAACACACTCTCTAGGTTGGAAATAATACTTGTCTCAGAAGAAAAGAAACTCAAGAGAAACAATATCCAGACTTCATGTTTGAATATCGGGTTTGATATTTTTATTATTGTTTCTTAAGTAAGTATTGCAGTCCTTTATATTTGATTAATACTAGGAACAAATGAATATGTAGTAGCATGTATTATTGATATAAATGCTTGTTGTACTTAATTGTAATATGAAATAACATATCCTCTAGGAGATATTTCTTGTTCTTGTTCTGAGGCAGGACACCTTGGAAATGCTATAATGAATTACCATGAAATTTATAAGTTCTTATACAAAATTTTATTATATTGGAAATACTTTTTCTCTTGTTGTTTCTGTTTCGAGCAAGTTATCCTACATATTCTAGGAAGGTTACCACAAAAAAGAAATACTTTAAAGTACTTAGAGGGAGTCAAACTTCAGAGGGATTCAATGATCGGGAAGAAGCAAGGTTTCGTGACACTTTGCAGGATGCATAGGGGCATGCAACAGATGGAAGCACAGTTTGAGGATTCTCTCAATTAAAGGGAGTTGATGGAAGAATTTGAAAAGAAGGATCTTGTAGGCCTTTGTGTCAAGTTCTAGGATTTGTGCCGAGTTGTAGGCCTTTGTTCTGAGTTGTAGGACTTTGTGCCGAGTTGTAGGAATTTGTGCTGAATTTTTAGGCTTCATGATGAGTTGTACGCATTATGATGAGTTGCGGGCTTCATGCTGAGTTGTAGGCTTCATGTCGAGTTGTAGGATTTATTTCAAGTTGTAGACTACTCCAGTGAGATGGTCTGGTATGCTGATTTGTTTCTACACCAATGCGATAGTATGGTACACTAGTGGGGTACACGAGAACCTATATGGTTGTGATGGTGTTGCTCGTAATATGATCTAGGTGATCATAAGATAACTTGTGTAGCTCTGGTGATGCTACTTGTCTACAAGACCATGTAGGTATTATTCCATGTGATATGGATGGATAACGATGATAGTAATGATGATACTCAAGACAAGGGTGTAGCCATGGGTGAGCACGTCATGTAGGTGTAGTCCATGATGATGATGGTGGCACACACTACAAGGTGTAGCTCTAGTGTTATCTAATAGGTTGTGGCCCCTAGAAGAGATTGATAGGTCCACATGGGTGTAGCCATATGTAGCATAATGATTCTATTGATAGCATGGTCTTCATAACCATGACAAGAGCATCATGGCATAGAGAGAAATGCTATGAAAACCAGAAGGGAACATCATGGTTAAATACCTCCCTAGATAAGAGGGCATGTTGATGTTTTGGTATATGCGGTGGGTATTAACCTCTATGGATAAACCTTTGAATATAATAGAATATTCCAAAATAAAGAGAAAACCTAAGCAGATGTGTGAAAACCCTGGAAGACAAGTCAGCTCAGAAAAATAAGTAATATTGAAGCATTATATGTAGAAAAGGACAGGTCGACCCTGCTTGAAGAGACACCTATTCACCTGGCCAAATTAGTATAAATAGAAGGCACTTGATCTCATCTGGTAACACACTCACACTCAAGAAAGTGGTGTGCAAGTCTAGAGGAAGAGTGTAGCTGCAACGAATGCAACTGGGTACTGGTCTTGGTATGTGGTTTGGGACTTTTTGCTTGGTGTGCTACCTTAGGATAAATGTTCTCTCTCTCTCTCTCTCTCTCTCTCTGTCTCTCTCTTGGTTATCTAGTAGTTCTAGTGAGGCTTCCCAAAATTATTATAGCTGTCAAGGGTTACAGTGCTCTGGGGTGGATGCATGCCTATGGTTGGGTGAAAATATTGTGATATTGTCTACGGTTAAATGAACACAATATTCTAACAATTTTTCCTCATTGAGACATGATTCCTTTCCCTTGAGTGTGTTTCCCTATATTTAAATCAATATGACAACCTTCAACAAATTAGTCTTTCTAATAATACCAATGTACATGCAACATGATTTGCATATATCAAGAGCATAATAATTGAAGGTAAACCAATAATAACGTTATTCATGAAAATTGTAGAATTATCAACCAAATTCTTTGAAGGACTAACTATGATAAATGATCATCAAATATCACCAAGGTTTCATAGCCATTATCAAGAGCATCAATTCTAAATAAATAATTAACAAGGAAACATTAATGCTCATCACAATATAAGAAATCACATATATGTCTAGGTCGAACATAATAAATCATCAATAGAAGCAATGAATGAGGCGATGTTGAGTCTAGAACACAATATCCTACCAGCGAAATTAAAATAATCAAACCAAAGATCACGGTCTTACAATCATCCCCCATTAACAAGGTCTATGACTTGGAGCCATGTCATTATCATACAAATGATGATAAATATTGCTCATTTTTAATTCCAATTCCCAATTTTTTTCATCTTATGAGTAGTGTTATTAATAGACCTTATACCAATTTATTACTATGTTATGCAAATCCTCCTCGTTGATGATGATTACTGGAGTCTCGATGAAAAAATATGTTTTTTCCTTCATTTGTATAGAATCCAAGTCCAACACATAACTAGGGTTTAGGAACATATTTTTAAGCATGGATACATGAAAAAAATAATGAATTTTTACATACAGTGGTAAGGCTAGTTTGTAATAAAAGAAACACATCTACACCAAGACATCAAAAGTTCCATAATATCTCAATGCTGGTTCCTTCAATTTTTGAGGCATAAAGAACTCATTTTTTTCTTAACTCTTACAAACACATTTTCTTTGACCTTAAAGATTCATTTTGATCTCCTTTATCTTCATAGTTCATTTGTTAGTCCTAGTCAATCTTTATATTTTTCTAAACTTGTTTCACTATATTTTATATTTCTTCTAGGTTGTCCTTCTCTTGAGATAATTGTACTTATATATTGTCCCAACTAATAGGGGAGTTGATGTTCCATTTGTACAAGTCTTAAAACAAACTTTTCTTAATGGAAATATGGTATCCATTAATATTAGAACATTCTAGTCAATCTAGGTAGTCCTCCTAGCTTCTTATTTTGTTGATCACATACATCTTGAGCATGACTTCTAGAATTCTATTGAATACATCTATATGTATGTATATCCTTGGATGGTAATTTGTAATAAATCTTAGTTTCTTTTGTAGATCATGAAATCACCTCTGCTGGAATTTAAAGGTAAACTTTGAGTCATGATCTATCACAACTACTTTTGGTACACTATGCAATCTCACCATATTTCTTGGATTGATATGAGGGTTATATCACACAACCAATCATTATAATTTACTACAATGAACTGGGATATATTTATTAGTTTATCACATGTCAATCAACTACCACCAATATCAATTGATTTCCCTTGGAGGTGTTGGGTAAGGTTGAGATGAAATCCATAGATATTTCTTCCCACTTACAAGACAATATATCCAAGGGACTCAATTTTATTCCTAGATGTTGATGTTGTACTTTTATTTGTTCGCATTCCAAAAAACAAGCTACATAAACATTAACATTTGATTTTAAACTGGGCCAATAACATAATTGCTTCATACTTTTATATGTCCCTTGGTATCTTGGGTGTCTAAAATAAGCATCAATGTGTGCTTCATGTAATACTAGTCTTTTGAGGTCCTTGTGATCTGAGTTCATCCAAATAAACAACCCTTCTTCAGATAGATGGTAATCATTGTAATGTTTTACTAATTTTTCTATACAATATTTCCTCCCCAACAATACTTGGAATATTTCTTGATATCACTTATCCTATTTGGATTGAGTCTCAATTAATATCCTTAAGTTTGACTAATCTTGTGATACTGCACATATATGACATATCCAACTTAAGGCACAAGGCACTAAATTATCCTTTCCTTTTATATGAAGTAATCAATAGTCATAATTACTCAAAAATTTCACCCAACACCACTACCTAGCATTCAATTGCAGTTGGCATTCAAATTATTTCAAACTCTCATGGTCTATTCATAGTTGAATTTTTTTTTCCAATTAAGTAGTGAAGTCATTCCTTCAAGGCATGCACTATTTAAAGGAGCTCCAAATCACGAGTCAAATACTCTTTTCCATGAACATTCAACTTATTTGATGCATGGATTGATACTCCTCCTTCTCGCATGAGCACTCCCCTAATGTCTTCCTTACTTGCATCTATGCATATTAAGAAATCTTGTCGAAATCAAGAAGTATTAATATAGGTACATACATGAGGAGATATTTAGTTCCTGAAGTATCTCTTCATGAAAGGTTCTATAGAGGAACTTAAATTCCTTACCATACATGTTTTACAATGGGATTACAATCCTCAATAAACCTTTAGTGCACGGTTGATAGCAGATTGTTAGTCCCATGAAACATTTACCTTAATTGCAGTCTTTTGGGTTGGCCAAATAGATATGGATTCTATATTATTGGGGTCCACATTGAGTATTTCTTTACGTATTATGTGCCCTAGATATTGAACTACCTTGCTGATGGATTCACACTTACTTGTCTTATCATAAAATAGGTGCTCCTGCAACTGCTACGGTACTAACAGAAGGTGATCCTAATGATCTCTCTTATTATTAGTATAGATCAAGATGTCATTGATGAATATACTAGCACAAACTTGTCAAGACTCTTCAAAAATACATCATTCGTCAACCTCATGAACAGTGGGGGAATTATCAATGAAAAAATTAAAACCAAGAACTCATAATTCTCTTATTGAGTTACGAAGGCCACCTTTGGTATGCCAGCTTCATCAAATCTAATTTAGTGATAACCAAATATTAAAAACAACTTGGGGAATACCTTTTAAATCATAAATCCTTGGTAAAGGACACTTGTTCTGGATGGTTACCTTATTCAACATTATGTAATCAATGGACATTCATAATGTTCCATATTTTGGCTTGACAAGAAACATAAGAGCTCCCCAAGGCAAGGCTCCTAGTGTATGAATCCATTATCCAACAGTTCCTTCAGTTGAAACTTAAGCTCACATAGCTCATAAGTTCCCAATATGTAAGGTACATTTGGTATAGGGGTTATTCTAGAAGTTATATTTTTCTTATCACTCATTTCCTTGATTGGTGGAAATGTTGGTAATTATTCTAGGAATACATCTAAAAAAAATTTGATTACGGGTTTTGGTCCTTATTTTATGCTTGATTAATCTACAACTTCATGAACATAAATGGATTATTCTTTACATACCTTATGAACACTATGTTTGGCCTACATGGATGATATTTTTTTGACTGCTATGAGAGTAATTTATCCTCTAATGTTTCTAATTACCCCCTCATTGTCCACACATTCAATTTTTTTCTCATAATAGTCTACCTTACCTTTATGGAGTTCCAAATAATTTTTTCCTATTATTCCATCATAAGCTCCCAATGCCACCTCATGGAAATATATAAGACTGCTCCATTCTCCCAAGTCTACCATGCATCCATCAATTGAATGGTCGATCCATTTCTTAGCAACATTTTCTATCTATATAGTTTAAGGGTCTTGGATCTTCTCAGCGTTTAGCTTACATTTGGCCATCACTAGAGGAGATATTAAATGATGGCTATTTTTAGTGTTGATCAAGAAGGTGAAAGTTTTATTGGAAATAATACCTCTGACCTGGATCAGGGAGGCTTAATACTCTCCCTATTGGTTGTTCACTACTACATAATTATTTCCTCTTATTTCATTTCTAGTAGTTTCCTTGGGTTCCAAGTGGTTCATGGATTCTTTGGCTTAGCTCTTCCTTTTTTGGAATTTGTAGGATTTGTCCCCATATTATTCACTTTCAAAACATCTAAATTTGGAATGCATAATTATTTTATTTCCATGAGGTTTGGGTAAAATCATGAAGATGGGTAACACTTTTGCTTGTTTTATGACAAAACAAATTGTATTTTCACAAGTTCTTCAACTTACAGCGTACAAAAGTATTTTTTTTTTATTTAGAATTTCACTTTACAGTAAAAACAAAACTTGTGAAGAATTTTGTTATATTTCCAATGACTATTTTTCAATTTTTTTTATCAATATTTGATATGTAAATTTGACAATTGTTTAATAGTATGTTCCTTAAACATGAAAGGAATGATAATGAGTTATTGTTTTCCACAACAATGTATCTATTATTAAACTTATGTTTTTAAGAAATGAAATATATTGCAACAATCTAAAGAGACTCTATTTTATTATGACTATAATTTTGAATCTAACAGATGAATATTATAATTTCTAGAATTTTTTGAAGTTGACCAAGCTGAAAACGCTGCAGATTTTAAACACATGTTTTTCTGCACCTTGTATCTATCTTAATTTTTACTTGAAAGTAAAATCTAAAAATACCCTTTTGAAGAGAATATTTTGGGGATTATGAATATAAATTTTCCATAAATTTCCACGGTGTATTTTTAGAGATATGGATTTTTCATTTCACCGAATCATAATCTCACCTAAAAATATTATGCAGTGATTTTTTTCTAAAATTAAATAAAATTAGATAAAAACAATGAAATTGAAAACAAGTTATACCCAATGAAAGTAGATTCAATTTTAAAAATGTTGGTACCAATTTTGAAACTAAAGTTTGAGTATTTGTAGGAGTCCGATGCCTCCAAAGATGAAGTAAGATGGAGAGAATTTGCAGTTTCCTACAAACAGTCACATTTTCAGGTTTTCGACCGAAATATACTTTCGGTCGAAACCAAATTTTTAACGGAATCCGTTAAAAGTAACGTTTCAGCCGAAAAGTCTTTCGGCCGAAATATTCTTACCAATGAAAAATAATTCATCCAAAAAACATTGTACACGAATTTTGAGGGTGTCGTTAAATTTGACGTGCAAATTTTCGGCCGAAAATTTGGAGACCCGATTGTCATGAAAGTTTTACCCAGCTTCATGATTTTATTCCTTTGTCATCTTTATTGGACTCAGGTACTGGGGATAAATTGAATCTTTGTTGATGATAATTTTCACTGCAAATCTTATGGTTATTTATCCTCTGATTCATATTTCCACAAAAATCCTCTTATTGAGTCTCATCTCCATGAGATCTTCACATATTCTATTCATGTGCATTACCTCTAACAAGATCTTCTACCATTGTCAACTTTCTTGGTCTAGAGTAAAATGTTAAACTTAACCTCCATGCATACTTGAAATCAAGGTTGGGATATTCTATTGGTCACCTCATAAATTAATTCATATTTCCACTCATCGTGATTTTAAAGTGGGGAAGAAAAAGACTTACCATACTATGTTATCATAATCAAAACATTATATATATGTTTGTCTGTGTATGTGTGTGTGTGGGTCCAAACAAAGGTATTTCATGGTATATGTTAGGAGAGGAAGCTAGATATCAGAAGATGAAGACATTGTAGATATGAGGAGATGAAGACATTGGAGAATGAAGGTGAAGAAAAAACGTGACCAAAAAAAAATTGGAGAATGAAGATGAAGAGCAGATGAGAAGAGGTAAATTTAAAGGGACTAGGGAGATAGAAGTTGGTAATGGTGATAGGAGAGAGGATCTCTCCTAGTTATAAAATTGTTCTAATAAACTTCACCCAAACCCCACATAAAATTATCACAATGAACTCTAACGAGACCCCTCACATGACATCTGATGAATCAATCAAAGTGACATATAGTATCCTGTCCACTTTCTAAGTGTTACTTTTGTTTTTTTAAAGGGTTAAGTATGAATTTTGATCTACATAGTACAAATTTTAGACACTTAATTTTATATTTTTCGTAAGTGTGACTTATTTTTTATGGAGCAGAATATTTAACATCCAACCAAATGGTGAAATCTATGACTTTTGGTGATTACCGAAAACCTCTCCTTCCTTTCGTTTTCTAATAATTCTAAAATTCATTAAATGCCATATGAACTACTTAAAAATGTTAAATGAAATAGAATATCACAAGCCATTAATTAAGCTATCAAATAATGATTACTAATAACATACCACATGGCATTAAATAATAGAATATCCAACAAAATTAGCTATATGTTATTATTTTGTCTTAGATAACCAAGAATATCAAATTGTCAATAATGTTATTTTCATTTGGTCTTTCAACTTGTATGATCTAGATTATTTTTGGCACGAAATGAGATCAGAGATATAATAAAGAAATGCACGGAGATATCGCAGATATTCAATAATGTAACAGAAATGTATCAAAGATGCAACCATAAACACAGATATACAGTAATACATGATTTCTATTAATGAAAGAAATGTACAGAGACTGTAAAAATACAGAGTGAAAGACTCGCTAGAATGGTGGCATCTTATCTCTGAGAAGAGATGTGACGGCTACTCGCNCAAAAACCTAACCCTAGGAGATGAAGCGCCAAAAGTCATGTGGGCCCCGTTTGGGTAAGTGAGTACATCAACTTCCCGGGGTTGTAACTTTTGCATACGATCTCCGTTTTAGGCGTGTGATAGCTCGTTGGAAAGGTATCATCAAGGAGATTCATTTTGGGGATTAAATAATGCCTTTGGTTATCATTGAAAACCTCGATCTAGAAAAACTTTCATTTGGACCCTCAAAATGTCCCCAGAAGTTAAAACCTGCTAAAAATAGTAAATTGTCAGAATTGTGAGAAAACTGTTTTGAGCCATTTGGAAAAGGTGGTTGGCCACCAATATTCACCTAGATCAATCCTCCCTCCTTAGGAAGCAATGGTATCCATTGCGTTGAGTTCCCGTGGGAGAGGGAAAAGTGTTTGTTGAATCTGCATCTTGGTGAGTTGCTTGTCTTGTTGGAGACGTTGCGTTGCTCAGTTTGTAGAACTCTGTCACGAACCTGTTGAGGTTGAGGCTGTTCAACAAGTCTAGATACATGAGAGGACGATGTGAAGAAGGAATATTCACACTTTTCTGCAGCCTTGTCAACCTGCATCTGTTGGATAAAAGGTGCTTTGGGCAAGCCTGTAGTGGTTGCAGTGTCCTTCTGTTCTCATTTTGAATAGATTATGAAGAAGCTGAATTTTGCAGTATGAGATACTACCTTGTGACACTTTTTAGGTGGAACAGTAGTTGGAACTACCTCTGGTATTCTGTAGAGATGACCCTCCAAAGTAACAATGACACTACGGGGTCGAGACTCATAAACATCATGTAATATCCACATATATGGTTGGCCCAAGAGCACATCATAGACATCCAGTGGGGAAACATCACATAATACCTCATCCTTGAAGGGTTGGATGTCGTATGACAATCGACACTGTTGGATAACATGGAGATATCGTCCTTGCCGAAGCCACCTGATGTTGTATGGCTGCGAGTGTGGTGTTATCAACAATCCCAACTGTTTGATGATCTCTGCTGAGATGAGGTTTTTTTGGCTTCCACTATCAACAAAAAAATACAACGGGGTCCCCTTAACCCACATCTGTGAATGAAAAAGGTGCTCCCCCTCTTCAGGATCCGTTGGCTCTTCTGGTTGAATTTTTGTGGTCGCGACAATAGAAGTGGGGTCTGTGTCAATGATCTGCCTTTTACTAATATTTTCAGAATCTTATTCTGAATCAGGGTTTGGATCCTTGTCTTTGATCTTAGCCACCAATGACTGTTTTGAGAGACATTCATCAGTGTTATGCTAGTGTCTTTTGTAGAAATCACACCATTTTTCGGTGTCCTTTGTTTTCTCGTGACCCTTCTTTTCTTGTGTCTTGGACTAGTTTTCGGGAGACTTTTTGTTAGGGCCGTCTTTGTCATACTTTGGTTGTTGCGGATTTGCAGACCCAAATTCCTGTTTGTTCTGGTGCTTAAATTTTTGTTCAATTTTAATAGCATATTGATAAGAAACATCGAGTGATGAGATGTCCATAAAATCCATTTCAGTCTGGATGTATCTGTGTAGAGCCCCACGGTATTTCAGAACCAAATGTCGCTTGGAGTCTTTGATACCCATCTTGGTGTGAAAGGTATGGAAGGTATTGGTTAACTCCAGAACTGCTTGGCCCCTCTCTTGCCACAGTGTGGTCCATCTCATGTACTGGTCCTCATAGTTGCCAATAGGGTAATACTGTTCTTTTACCGCATCCACAAAAAAATCCCAAGTGGGATCGGCCCCATAAATTCCAGACTCCTCTGTGGAACTTTTCTCCCAGTAAGTTTCCCACCAATGTTCGACAGGAGGGAGAGATTTAAGGAGTGAGAAGGTGATATTTTCTTTGTCGAAAAAATTGTGAACAAAGAAATAACCTTTTAGCATAGTTAACCATTTTTCTAGGGCTTCTGCATCTATCTGTCCTTCAAATACAGGAATATCAAAATTAACTTGTAACTTGAAAGCTGAAGTGCCTCCAAAGTGGCCACTTGATGAAGATGAACCTGATGCTATCGGCAGGCGATGAAGGATGTATGCAAAATTCTCCATCATTTCATCCCTATGTCGCGTGAGAGCTTGCTCAAGCAACATATTGATAGGATCGTCTACTCCGTCATTTTTCTTTTATTCCGTCATTGAGGGTTTCTTGGGTGTGCGAGAGTGATTGTCTTCAAGAGATACAAGCTCGAGACCCAACTTGCTATAATTGGACCTCATCGAGGACATGCACTGAAAAAATGATCAAGAGCAGCCTGCTCTGATACCACTGATCTGGATTATTTTCGGCACGAAATGAGATCGGAGATATAATAAAGAAATGCATGGAGATCTTGCAGATATTCAATAATATAACAGAAATGTATCAAAGATGAAACCATAAACACAGATATATAGTAATGCACGATTTCTATTAATGAAATAAATCTACAGAGACTGTAAAAATACAGATTGAAAGACTCGCTAGAATGGTGGCAGCTTATCTCTGAGAAGAGATGTGACGGCTACTCGCATTTGCAAGAAGATGATTACAATGAGGCTATGAAGGACTTTTACAATAAGCAGGAATTCCAAAAACCCTAGAAATCCAAAAACCTAACCCTAGGAGATGAAGCGCCAAAAGTCATGTGGGCCCCGTTTGAGTAAGTGAGTACATCAACTTCCCGGGATCGTAACTTTTGCATACGATCTCCGTTTTAGGCGTTTGATAGCTCGTTGGAAAGGTATCATCGAGGAGATTCATTTTTGGGGTTTGATTATGTATTGAACTATCATTGAGAACCTCAATCTCGAAAAAACTTCATTTGGACTCTCAAAATGGCCCCAGAAGTTAAAACCTCTAAAAATAGTAAATTGTCAGAATTGCCAGAAAACTGTTTTGAGCCCTTTGGAAAAGGTGGGTGGCCACTGATATCCACTTGGATCATTGTATCCAAATTTCTATTGCATTTGAGTTATTTTAAATCATTAATACTAAATTGAATATTTGAAGAATATTAACAACAATTCAATATTATTGATAGCCTCTGAATAATATCATATAATATAGTTTTTTTTTTCAAAACTATATGATTTTTCTTTTCCAATGTATAAATATTAAAATGATAGAAAAACGGTTGTAGATGAATACTAAAATGATAGAAAAAAGGTTGTAGATAGAAAAAAAAAAAAGACAAAGAGGAAAATACATGATGTCAATGAGATGATAATAGGACAAGATGAATACTAAAATGATAGAAAAAAGGTTGTAGATAGAAAAAGAAAAAGACAAAGAGGAAAATACATGATGTCAATGAGATGATAATAGGACAAAATTGGGTTAAATGATTAATATTTCAATATTATTGATAGCCTCTGAATAATATCATATAGTTTTTTATTTTTTTTTCAAAATTATATGATTTTTTTTTTCCAATGTATAAATATTAAAATGATAGAAAAACGGTTGTAAATGAATACTAAAATGATAGAAAAAAGGTTGTAGATGCATTAAAAAAAAGACAAAGAAGAAAACACATGAGGTTAATGAGATGATAACAGGACAAAAATTGGGTTAAATGATTAATATTGGTACGTGTTTTTTTTCAAAACTATATGATTGTTCTTTTTCCATCTATGAATATTAAAATGATATTGTTCTTTTCCTATGTATGAATATTAAAATGATAGAAAAAGGGTTGTACATGGAAAAAAAAAAATTAGATAAAGAGGAAACTACATGATGTTGATGTTAATGAGATGATAATAGGTAAAAATTGGGCAAAATGATTAATATTGGTACAAACACATAGTGCATAGAATGCGTTAAATAATTACAATGCAATATAAGAACATGATAATTTTGATGTCAAAATGCTATATAGACAAAAATTAATGTAAATAGTAGAAAAAGTAAATGCTAATGAATGTAATTAAATTACATGAAAAAAATGCCAAGATATAAATTACATGAGATGATAATAGGAAAAAATTGGGCAAAATGATTAATATTGGTACAAACACATAGTGCATAGAATGCGTTAAGTAATTACAATGCAATATAAGAACATAACATGATAATTTTGATGTCAAGATGCTATATAGACAAAAATTAATGTAAATAGTAGAAAAAGTAAATGCTAATGAATGTAACTAAATTACATGAAAAAGATGCCAAGATATAAATTACATGAGATGATAATAGGAAAAAATTGGGCAAAATGATTAATATTGGTACAAACACATAGTGCATAGAATGCGTTAAGTAATTACAATGCAATATAAGAACATGATAATTTTGATGTCAAGATGCTATATAGACAAAATTAATGTAAATAGTAGAAAAAGTAAATGCTAATGAATGTAATTAAATTACATGAAAAAGATGCCAAGATATAAATTACTAGACTAAAAATTTGTAATAAATATAAATAGGTCGTAATGAGAGGCAAAGACAAGTTGCTAGATGATTATAGGGGATCTCATTTTCCCATTTACATAATGTAGAATGTAAAAAGAGGCTTTAGAACAATGTATTGGAGTAATGGACGAGGAGATAAGAAGGAGATATTATGATTGTAGTAATAGATGAGGAGATAAGAAGGGGAGATTATGATTAAAAAACGATTTCATGTTACATATGAAGAGAGCAATGGAAAAAAGAGAGTGGAGAATTAAGGTAAAGGTGAGATGAGGTCTTTTCATCCTGAAATATAAAATAATAGAAATTTATTATGATTTGATGGTTTAGATTTATTTCAGAGCAGAAAACATTGGATCTTTAATGGATTATTTTTATTTAAAAATATCCAAGGATGCATATGCTTTATGATCGATGATATAGATTCATTTCAGAGCAGAAAATCATTTATGGATAACAAGGAGACATTCCCCTAAAATGAATATCGAGATGACACGTGTCCCCCACAAAATTTAAGAACAATGTAAATATGGTTTTGGATACTAATTATGTAGGTATGAAACCATTTTTTAACATTACCCACCCTCGTGGACCTTGAGTCATGGTAATCCATGTCGCATTTTTTTGTTACTTGTTAGAATTAAAAAAAAAAAATCCCTCATAGAGATTCCATGAATTTCAATTTCAATTTCCCTCATAGAGATTCCATGAATTCTCTTGAATCTACTTCCTTGGTCAATTTGACCTTCTATTTTCTAAATTTGATACTACAACCATTAATCTCTAAATTTCATCTAGAATTGGGAATTTTTCTTCAAAACTCAAAATTTCTTATAAAGGTTGAATTCACAATTTCCTCAATTTCGCTTGCAACACTTCCATGCCAGCTTACTAATTATGTCCAATACCATATGGAAAATTTAACCCATGATTTTTTTTAATTACACCTCCACACGATTTTTCCCCACAAACATTTTATTGAACATATAGTAGGCAAACGACAATGTCTTCCCAATTTGCAGTGAGAGATTTTGTCAAACAATTTAGAAGGAACATGTAACTTCTTCCTCTACAAGCTAGTTTTTGGACCATACATCCTTGTTTCTATAACCTTTTTTCTAATGCAACTTTGTAACATACCCAATAACCTATGTGCACTATTGAGGATACATGGTACTTATCAATTTCACAATTTTCCGACTTTTGTACTATCATACCAACATTCTCTTTGTTCTTCTATAAGGTTTGTAAATGCATGCAACATGAAAAGCATGTTTATGAAATATAAAAAAAGCATGCATATATATATGGTAAGCATAACAGGAGCATGAGAAACCCTCGAGTACTTCCCGACATTTCGTGGATGGTAAATGAGGTAAACGGTTTGGCCTGATTACCGGCCTAACTCGGTGGGGACATCAAGTGAGGCCCTATAAAGGATTTTGGCTGGGTATTTGACCCCGAAATCTCATTCATGGAGACAATGGAAATCATCCACTTGAGCTAACCCACTGGGTTGTGTGTGTGTTTGTAAACATTTAATTAATAGCATAACCAACAACATTAAGACAACAAAATTAGACATAAGTCTTAACATGTATATTTATGAGAACAAAACACCAACCAACTATAGGAAAATGATGTTTCACTCAACCATAGGCTTGTTGTTGCATGTATTATTTTTGAAACAATGTCACCCCTTGGTGAAGTTATGAGTCCACAAGGATGAATTTATCCTATGGCTAGCTCTAGTCCTCTCACACCGCCCAATTTCCTAGAATATCATAGTATGATAAATCCTAGAACAATTCCTACCCATTATCTCTCTTTCCCCTCGATCTACACAAACTAAAGAATGTGATCCCCTTAACTGCCACATAGTCCCTCAGACTATCCCACTTCCTTATAGGGTTCTAGCACATGTTTTCTAGGAAATCTCTTTATCAAGGGCTCCAACAATTCTAAATTGTAATAGATCTCTCTCAATGGAAATAATTCCTCATGCATTGGGTCATAATATCCACATTGAATTCATAAAACCCATACTCATTCCATTACAGGTCATGTTTCTGCAATCCAATCTCTCAGGTAAACTCAATAAAGAAAAATGGGAAAAATACCCCTGCAACAACCAAAAGGTAAGGATTATATTTTCATGTTTACAACTTGCCACTTGTGAATTAATTATAAGGTCGTGAAACTTAGGAAACATAAAACATGGAATTAAAATAAAAGGAAATAAAGGATTTGGGATAATAATAAAAATCATTACTTACTTTATCCCCCCCTGAACCCTTGATCCCCCCTCTCATTCCTCTCTTGTGGAATCATAGTACCTCATGTTATTAATCCACCCTCTAATTCCCCTCATGTCGAATCATATCCTCTAGTGTTCCTATCCTTCTCCATCTACAAAAAATGATGTATTTATGTTATTAATGTGCAATATTTACATTTTTACATCATTTGTCTCTCTACCATTCATCATATACACAAACATACATTGCAAATATGAGGATCAAAACTAGGGTGTTACAATCAATCTAAAGGGAACCAATACAAATTCATAATGACTAAAACACGTCTTAAATGTTGTCTTAGGAATATTCCCTTTTGTTATTACTAATTGATGATATCCCAACCTTCAATTTATTTTAGAAAACACCTTACCTCCTTTCATTTGATCGAATAGATAATTGTTTCTAGGCAATAAATATTGATTTCTTATCATTGTTTTCTTAAAATTATCGATAATAAATACAATGTCTTCACGATCCATATTTTTTATTTATGAATATAAACGACGCTCCCCATGGTGATATACTTGGATGAAAAAATCCAAAATCCAAGGGTTTATAGAGATGCATTTGAAAATCCATCAACTCTAGAGTCCTCATGTAGTAAGGAGGATTTGTGATAGGTCTCATTCTCAGTTTGAGTTCAATCATGAAATCCAACTCCATCTTAGGAAGTAATCCATTTAATTCTTCTGGAAACACATATGAGAATTTAGATAATACATGATATTTTTTATATTCACTATATCCATCTTCTTGTTCATAGTTGTTACAAAATACAAGTTACATCCTTTCCTCAATATTTTGTTCAATTGCAAAGGCTCCTTATTGCATGATGTTTCTAGTAGGTTCCATCTTAAGTTTGAGTTTAATCATGAACCACAAATCTCTCTTAGGAAATAATCCATGTAATTTTTCTCGATACACATCCGAGAATTCAGATAGCACAATATACTATTTATATTCACTATATCCTCTTTCTTATTCATAGCTATTATAAAATACAGTTTACACCCTTTCCTCAATATTTTATTTAATTGAAACACTAAAATGAATATTAATGATACTCTTTTATTCATCTCTATAGGATTCTATTGTGTCTCGATTCTTCTATAAATAAAAAAAATTATCTTTATATTCTAACGATGTGTCCTGGCTCTCTAACAAATCGATACATATTTCTACATCATAGGATCCCAAGTTATTTGAATACAATGACACTTGGGTTATGCATATAATAAGGTAAATCTCTCAATCTCTAACTAAAACTTGCTTAACTATGGAAGTCATTTCTACTTGGTTAAAATCTTCTTGATTAATTTCCATCATTTTTTATCTTAAAAATGCATTATGAGAAATGAAATTTTTGTTTTCTCTTGTATTTATTAATAATAAAAAATCGATATCCTTTATATTACCTCATGTATCAAGTATAGTGGATTGACGTTCATTTTGGCGGTTGCTAATTGCCGTATGGATCTTGTGGGATTTACCTAGATCACCTATATTAGTATGGCTCTACTCTCAGCTAACTCCACTCTATATGAATGGAAATTTCCTCTAAAAGTGTTTCCATCCACATGTCTGACACCCCCTCTTAGGAGGATGATTCTAACTTCCAAACTGATAAAAGTACTCACATTGCATTATTGTGTCTATTGATTCTCTGGTATAGGTGGAATATAGGATGGCCTTTGGTTTCCTATCGTATGTATTTGAGTAATCCACACCTGTTCCCTTGGTTCATTGCTAAGTCCTACTAGAGGTCTTGATACACCAGTTGATTTTGATACCTGTCTCTATCCCCTGAGCCTGAAGGTCTTAATGATATAAACTAACTACCACCCACAAGTTCATCTTCAAGTAATATATCCCTATGAACTACCTCATGCAAAGTGTGGGGAATTATTGATATGTAAACTATTGTGTATATTCCACTAGACAATTCATCACAATAGACCTAATAAAAAACTAAAAGATTTGTTGCGAAGGTTAATTTCCTTTAGATTTCAGATTCTTTAATTATTGTTTTTCTACTCAAAATGAATGAAATAGATGAAATGAAAAAAGTAGAGAAAAAAATAAATACACACACCACCCCCATATAAACATAAGATAAGACCTAGAAAACCTAATATGGGAGAAAACTCAGATAGAAGGTGAGGTTTCTCTACTCTCTTTTCTTCAAATGCAAGTACAAAGAAATATGCATTCTCTATGAAGTTTCCTTCAACACTCTGGTCTGTATGGCTGGTACAAAATATATCCTCCTTTGTTTTTATCTCACAAAAAAACTCCTAGTTGCTCTGATTTACTATGCAACAAAACACAATGCTAACTAATAGAAACCCTTTTTCTCCTAGTGATATAATATTTAACATAACCCAATATCCCTCTAGGGTTAGGGTATTGACTTCCTCAAACCTTAATTAGTGATCAGGTTTGAAACTTTTAGAATTTTGTATAAAATACACTATGTGGCTAGCCCCAAAAATTTAATTAATGGGGGATGACATGGCATCCACTCACACCTGATTTCTCGAATATGTGGCTAGAATGTACTTTTTATTTCCATCCTTCTTGTGGTTCCATGAGTTTAGATCTGGATGTAGTTTCCAACAACTTTCCTCGGTGTGGCCATCAATGTTGTAATGATTTCAATGATTGCTTATATCTTTGCATTGGTGTGTAGTCATTTTTATCTTCTATCATTTCCCCCTTTTCACTTCTTCTTCCCCTCCTTGCAAGCTCCCTGATGCTCTTTCTTCTTGGAACCTCTTGGATTCCCTTTCTTGTGGCCTATGTTTTCTGATACTATGCATGTACACATGCCTTTTCCACTGTCCTTAGCTTGAAGAGAATCACCTACTTTCATAGATGGTTGTGTAAATCCCCTAGATACTTGAGGAATACATCTAGGCACTTGGGAGAGATATTGAACATGATGGCCATATTTTTGAACTCATTGGTTTACTCCTATACATGTTTCCCTTAATTTTACCTAAAGTAGTTCCATTAGATCCATTTTTCCTCTCCAAGTGCATACCTGATAGGGTAGAATTGTGACATGATGAGGGTTTTGAATTCCTCCCACCTAGTTACTAGTGGATCACCCTCTAGCCTAAGTGTTTCTAGATGGATTTCTGACTAGGTTAAAGCATGGCCCTCTAACTTCAATCTAAAAAATGAAGTATTTTCCTCTTCATCTATATGGTGAACGCTAAAATAAATTTCTAGTTGCTGCAACCAACGATTCAGTTTTGATGCATCGATCCAACCTTGGTATGGCTTTGTGTCCACTTTCACTTCCATATTGAATAGGGATTGTGGAGGGTTAACGACACTCGAACTTTGATGCTATTTCTTGGGTTATTTTGGCGAATTCTTTCAAGGGTATTCCTGATCTCCCAATTTTCTCTCTGATTTGATATCTGAGTTAAAGCCTCCATCATCTCCAAACGGTCCAGTATTTCTTGTTAGAGCCTCCATGAAGATGTTCATATTGTGGCTAATATCGAAGATATATGTTTCCAACCTCTCAATTCTCTCTTTTTTTGGATCTTGAGGGTTGTTATGAATAGACTTGTCTACCATGGCTAGTGTTTCTACAACCTCTCTTTAAGACTATTCCTAGATCCAACAACTTCCCACAAATACCCAAAAGAAAACCTACTATGATACCAATATGATCCATAAATTGTAGTGGATATTACATTGGAACAAAGTGTCACAACAAATGTGATAAATAAAGCTAAAATATACCCTATGAAGGTTAAATTCCTTTAGGTCCCATAATATTTAGTTATTGATTTTCTTCTTATGCATGAAATAGACAAAATGTGGAAAATAGAGAATACTAAAATACAATCACACACCATACACAAAATAAGAAAAATATTTTCTCCAGGAAATCCTTACAAGAGAAAGCCCAACTAGAAGGTAAGGTTGCTCTCCTCTCATTTATGTTACTCTATATAGAGTTACTTGATACCATTGGTCTATTAGGTTGATACAAAACATTATGCCCCTTTCTTATGCTCTCTAATTTCCCACCCCTATTTTTTATTCTTTGTTATGGAACAAAATACAATAACATAGAATGTAACCCATTCTCCACCTAGCGGCCTGGTATTTAACATAGCCGAATAATCGTCTATAGTTAGGGTTTTGAGCTCCTCGACCCTTCATTGTGATAAATCTTTGTAACTTCTAGAATTTTACTGAAAATCCTGACATGGCTAGCCCCATATGCATGAGTAACGAGGGATGATGTGGCATATTATCATGCCATGGTGGTCAACATGAAAGGTCAACTTGCAAGAGGAATAACATTTTCATACGAGCTTCAATCGACGCATGGTTTGCATCACTGGAAATTCTCTAAGTGTATAACATCATCAAGGGGGTGTGAAAAATTTATGGACATGAAAAACCAAAAACAATTGTTTAATGCCTCAAAATGGCTCTTCAAGGTTTCAGACCCCAATTTTCCAAGCTGGGACCTACCATTAAAATGATCCTGCAATATGATTCCTACAATTTTTTCTACTATGAAAGAATTGAGATAGATGAAAAATAATATAATGATCCAATCTGGATCATACCTCCTCATTTAAGGAGGTGTAAATGGTCCTAAAAGCTTTACTAAATGAGGTGAAGAATTTTTTCCTCTACCTTCTCGCTAGAGTAGCACTTTTCTTTGCTTAGAAGTTGTCCTCTCAACCCAAACTACCAAAAGTCATGCTACCCATTTCTTTTATTTATGGTCCACTTTTTCAAAATTGTGTCATCTTCCAACTTTGCTTGAGCATCTGGTTTTAAATCCTCTATGGAAGGTAGGACTTGCTCCTCCTCCCATTCCAACATGGAGGGATCATAGAGTTTGAGATTCTCCACATTCACTACGAGTAAATGTGCATGTATGGGGGTAGATTAAGTCTATAGGAGTTATCTCCCACCTTTTCCAAAACCTCAAAAGGACCATACTACATATCCTTGATCTTCTTAGTAGGACCATGTAGATTTTCCTTTAGTTGTAACCATACTCTGTCTCTCACTCTAAAATTTATTTATGTTCTATGCTGGTCATGTATAGTGTTGTGCTTTTATTGTTACTTATCCATTGTCTCTTGTACTTCCAAATGGATCTACCTCATCTTCTCAACAAATGGTTTTTATTTTAATGAATCTCCTATGAGGTCCTCACTCACTCCTCCTTACTTTTCATAAACAACATCTAAGCATGAAGGCGGAAAATATCCAATTCAAGTTTCAAAAGGTGACTTACCAATAGAAGTGTGGACATCTCTATTACAACATTGTTGTATATAGATCATAGTTTCATGCTAGGTTTATGATGCTTCTGACTGTAACCCCTTAAAAGACGGACCAAAGTCCTATTGACTACTTCCATCTACCCATTTGTATGTGGATGGAATCTTGTAGACCTCTTGAACTTAGTGTCCCTATTATCCCACAATGTAGTCCATAAGGCACCAATAAATTTGGTGTCCCTATCTGAGATGATGCTCCTTGGTATCCCAAAGTGCACCCAGATTTTCTTGAAGAACAAGTTTGTTGCTTCTTGTCCCTTGATGGTATTTTTAGAAGGCATCATAATGCACATTTTGTTGAACCTTCCAACTACAACAAATAAATAATCATGTACCTTCCACATGGTTTGTAAACCACCCAAAAAATCCATGGACACACTTTCCCAAGGTCTAGCAGGTATCGGTAAGGGATGGTATAGACCTTGCTTCCTATTATAGGGCTTTTTGGTACAACAAAATATACATCCTATAATATACTGTGCTACATATTCTTAGATTATGGGCCAATACACATACCTATGTAAGTTGGAAATTGTCTCCCCAATACCAAAATGTCCTACAACCTTGTAGGTGTGAGCATCTTTGATAAGATGCAATCGTTCACCTTTATGAACACAAATATTTTCGAGCTTGTAGATTTTACCATTTTGGAAATGATAGTCTTCCATGATTCCACATTCTTATATATGAATTTATCCCTTTAGCTGTTGAAAAACCTCCTTGAAGTCCTCATCTTCTATATATGCATATATATTTGCATCAGGGTTAAAAGGATCCATCTGAATTAGAGTTCGAAAAACTATAATACTTGATGTGGGTGGCCATGAAAGCATGCCTTCCAACGTGTTTGTTCTACCCTTATTAAAATTTATGACCAAATATAGTTGCTATAAGAACCCCATCCATTTGTAGCGCCTGGCTTGTTGTAACTTATTCTAGGCCTGCAAATACAAGAGTGACAAGTGATCTGTGTGGATGATTGTCTCCTTTCCCATCAGATAATGCTTCTAATTTTTGACAGACTGTATCGAGGCATAGATATCCTTCTCGTATGTAGGTTAGAGAAGGAATTCCCCATGAAATATTTTAGTATGATGGCATACAAGCCTTCTTCCTTGCATAAAACATTCTCCCATGGCATACCCACTTGCATCTATCTCAACTTCAAAAAAAAATTGCAAGTTTGGTAATGCAATAAGTAGTTCTTGAATTATCCTTTTTTTCAACTCATTGAAAGCCTATATTGATTCTTCCCCCATTGGAAACGGTTACCACTCGATGTTATGGCATGGAGCGATGAAACTACTATTGAAAATGAAGCTATGAATTTTCTCATGTACTGTGATACCCCAACAAAGCTCCTAACTTCCATGATAATTGTAGGAACTAGCCATTTCATGATGGCCTCCATCTTTTCAGGATCTATCTTGAGCTCACCTCCACTAATCACATACCCCATATACACCAAATACTGTTGAGAAAAATCCCATTTATTGATATTGGCTAGCAGCTGGTGCTTATTCAGAGTCTTCAACACTTGCATAAGATGTGAGATGTGTGCTTGTTAGGTAGCACTATAAACCAATATATCATCAAAATATATAATAACAAATGAATATACATAAGGGAATAAAACATCATTAATTAGTCTCATAATGTAGTTGGTGTGTTGCATAAAATGAATGGAATAACAAACCACTCATGCAAACATTTCCTTGTCTTGAAGAAAGTCTTCCAGGTATCTACTTCTTTGGCTTGTACCTGGTGATATCTTGATTTCAAATCCAACTTAGTGAAGTATTTGGCATGTTGAATTTGGTCCAATAGATCATTGATTCTAGACAGAGGGTACTTATTCTTCAACATAATCTTGTTCACTTCCCTGTAATAAATACACATTCTCCAAGTCCCATTCGTCTTGGGCACAATTATGATGGGTGACCCACAAGGTGAGGTACTTGATCAAATCACACCTTGCTCTAATAACTGCTGCAAATGCTTATTTACTTTGTTTTCTTCTAGAACGTACTATCTATACAACCCAATATTCAACAATGGGGAGTCTTGCAATAACTATATTTTGTGCTCCACATCCCTCCTTGGTGGTATCCCTTTAGGCTCCTGGAACATTCCTATGTATGCCTATAGCAAATCCTCCAATTGATGTTTCTTCTCCTCAGTACACCCTTCTATGGATGTATTTACTTTTAACGACTCTTCATCGTACTAATTTTCCCTCGAGAAAAGTAAAACATTTTTCTTGTTAGAACTGATCAATTTCTTAGATTTATTGGCACTTACCAGTGAAATTTTTTATTTTCCTTTGTGCACATTGATGATGAAGGATTTCCCTTCCTTGATGAGGAAGTACTAGTTGGCTCTCCGCATAAAGATAACATCCCTGATATACATGTAGGGGATTCCAAACGCTACTCCACATACATACAATGGTAATACATTCAATTCCACTTCATCTATAAATTCAACACTTAAAGAAAATTTAATCTTGCACTACTTTGATACCTTGATATCTTCATCCTTGTTTACCCAAACCAATGGATATGGAATAGGATGACCATGAACCTCCAATCAATGCTTTTTGACTAGATCAATTTCTATGATATTATCCTATGAACCAGAGTCTAACATAGCATCTATCTTGGTCTTATTCACCTAAATCTTGATGTGGAAGAGATTGGTCATTGCCTTCACTTTCTAGTGATGAAGGATACTCAGATTCATATCATTTTGCACGCATGTGAACATAATAATTCAATCCACATCAGATCTATTTTCAACCCGATTACTCGAATATCTGGTTAGAAGGTTCTTTTCGTTTCCATCCTTCTTTCAGTTCTTCGAGTTCAACTTTGGATGTAGTTTCCAACACTTTTCCTCAGTGTGTACATCAATGTTGCAATGATTGCAATGGTTGATCAAATCATTGTATTGATGTGCAGTGGATGCTATATTCTTATCCTTTCCCCCTTTCCACTTGTTTTTCCCCTCCTTGGAATCTTCCTTATGCTATTTCTACTTGGAACCACCTGGATTCCTTTTATTATGACCTATGTTTTCTAGATATTATTTAGGTACACATGCCTTGTCCATTGCCCTTGGCTTGAAGAGCATCAAATTCTTTCGTACATGGATGTGTAAACCCCTTAGATACTTTAGGAGTACAATTTGGATCTTGGGAGAGATACCCAACATGATGAATATGTTTATGAACTCAGTGGTGTACTCCTTTACACTCTTTCCTTTATTTTACCTGAATTAGTGCCACTGTATCCATTTCTTCTTCCTAATATCCCAATTTCACCTCTGATATGATCTCTAAGTTAGAGTCTCCATCATCTCTGAACAATCCAATATTTCTTGCTAGAGCCACCATGAGGAGGTTCATATTGCAGTTTATATTGACGATTTCTGCTTCCAACCTCTCAAATATCTATTTTGCTAGATCTTGAGGGTTGCTATGAATAGACTCGTTTTCCATGGATAGGGTTTCTACAACTTTTCTTTAAGCCAATTCCTAGATCCAACAACTTACCACAAATACCTAAAATAAAAACTACTATAATACTAATATCATCCATAAATTGTTGTGGATATTTCATTGGAACAATTTCTCACAATAGATATGATAAATAAAACTGAAATCTACACTGTGAAGGTTAAATCACTTTAGATTGCAAAATATTTAGTTATTGATTTTCTGCTTATGCACGAAATAGATAAAATGAATAAAATAGAGAATAGTAAAACATAATCACATACAATCCATAAACTAACAAAAACATTTTCTTTGGGAATCCCTTACGGGAGAAAACCCAACTAGAAGGTGAGGTTGCTCTACTCTCAACTCTATGGTATGGAAATAATGCATATACAAAGGAGAAGGAACTCTCTATGGATTTACCTAAGACATGTGGCCTATTTGGATGCTACACAACATTAACCCCCTTTGTTATGCTCTCTAATTTCCCAGTCCCAGTTGTTCTTCTATGCTATAGAACACAATACAACAGCTTATAATGGATCCCCTTCTCCACCTAGAAGCCTGGTATTTAAGATAGCTCGATATTTGTCTAGAGTTAGGGTTTTGATCTCCTCAACCTTGTATTGTGATAAGGATTTGGACCTTATAGAATAATTTTGAAATTCCTCATGTTGATAACCCCATATGCATGAGTAATAGGGATTGATGTAGCATCCTCTCATACCATGGTGGTCAACATGATAGGTCAACACGTGAGAGGAATATTATTTGCATACGAACTATTATTGACACATGGTATTCACCGTTGGAAAGGTATCAAAGGGTAGAATAATATCAAGGGGTTGTGCACATGTTATGGACACCAAAACCCCAAAATATTCTGTTTAATTCCTCAAAATAGCTCTGAAAGGTTCCAGACCCCAATTTTCCAAACTAGGACTTGCCACTAAAATGAACCTGCAAGATGATTCTTCTCATTTTTTCCACTCTGAAATGATTAAGATTGATGATAAATAATATAAATATCCAATCTATATCATGGAGATATTGTGGTTGTATTTTCAGCTTAAATTGTGGTTCATAGCATGTATTTAACTATGTGAATAGTTTACATACATAAAGACTTTTGTTTACAAGTTTTTTGTGTCAATAACACACATATTGGACAATATTGTTTACATTCTTCCAGACGAGGATGATATTTATGGGGAAAATTTAGATAATCATTAATTTTTATGAGTTGAAATGTATATTCAATAATGTTAAATATTTGTTCCCTACAATATTGAAATTTACATTCTACTTAACAATTCAATATCCTCACTAGTAAATTGTCATTATTGTAGTTGTGGAGTAGATTGTCATCATTGTAGTTGTGGATTGATTCATATCCCCTATGTGTGTATGTGTGTGACCTTATCTTTATGATATAATAGATATTTTAATACTGTGTCTTGGTCATGCAAATTAAGGATCTAATAAGAAAGTGTAAACAATCATACTTGAATCCAATAAGGAAGTGTAACATTTGTTGTAAAGTGAAGATTTACATTGTAATTTTCAATCCAAGTATGATGCCTTCTCCCTAGGATATCATAAAATATGGTGAACAAATGACACTTAATAACTATTGAAATAATGTTTAGAAACTTAATACAAGACAAATGTATAGTCGATAAAGTTGTACTTTAAATTTCTTCCTAGGATATCATAAAATATGGTGAAGAAATGACACTTAATAACTATTGAAATAATGTTTAGAAACTTAATACAAGACAAATGAATAATCGATAAAGTTGTACTTTAAATTTCTTCCTTTAAATGATGTGGTAGGCAACAAAAATCGAATACTTAGGAATGAAAGAAACTCATTATAAGTAATGATATTAATCCTCATAAATAAATAATCCTCTTAGATGTTATTTATATAAAGTGGTGCTAAGTTTCTATATATTGTACAAGTAATGTTTTAGACAAGAAAGAATGAAGAATTAATTGGTTGAAGACTTAGATGATCATGTTAATTAATATAATAAAAAATGTATTTATTGTGAAAAATATTAAATTGACCAAACATATAAAAGCATGATATGAGATATTTTATAAAAACACTAATTAAAGAGACACAAAAGAAATTAAATTAAACATAAAACATGTTATCAAAGTTTTTTCATTTTAATTAATTTTTTATCTTGCAAATTGGTAAAGGACACTGATGGCAACAACACTAGTGTAAATATGCAATATTTTGCTCACTCATATTTACGCTGATTTACACCGACGGATTTTTTTTAAGGGGTCCCATCCCCATTTTCACTGTCCCTTTTCGAATTGATTACATTCTACTCTTCCTCTGCCTAACAAACTAAAATTGCTCTGTAATCTCTCTTGCTTATCTTCTTGCCTGCCATGAATTTCTACTTGGAATTGCAGCGAAACGGTAGGAAAATTAATGGAGGATTTCATCACCAGAAACAAAATTCATTGAGTATTGCTAACCACACCTTGATTTGGTGATTTAGGGGGAAGAAGATAATTGTGAGATTAATTTCATATTTTGTGAACCATTAAAGAGACTGCATACTACCTTTCCTACGCAACTAATCTATCTACAACCAAATCAAGCGAATTTGCAATATATTAGATATTTTTGCGTCACAAATGGGAGGAATCAAAGAAGTGGGAAGGAAAAATTGAAGGAAATATCAAGTGAGTTTGAAGGGAATCACTTCGATCTTCTGCATTTTTAATGTTGCTTTTGTTTGATCACAAGCCTTTTTTTTATTTATTAAAAATGCTTGTGTTCTTCTAAAGAGTTTGATTGAAAATTTGTTTAAAGGTTTGTTGATTTAAAAAAATAAATGTAAAATCAACTTGTTTATATGCATAAATTTAGTCTTTAGTACATAGAATTATGTATTTTTTTTGCTATCAGTTGAAGGGGATGGGAATCCAATACCTAGGGATCTAGGGTTATAATCTAAATTTAAAGGAATATAAAACAATTTTGTTTGTTAATAAAATGTATTATTTAGTTCTTACACCTTTCTTTAAGATTCTCCCCTATGAACTTCTTTAGAATGTGATGAAAGCTAGCATTTTCTATAGTAAAGTTACTATGCTTCTTCTTATTGTAGAATTTTGAGGGTATAAATTTATTTCTGAAAACATGAACTGACCCACCTCTCCATTGACTTGTGCAATATGATAATGATGATAATACATCAAATTTTATGGTGACTAAGTTGTCACATGTAAATCCCCTTGAAACTCTAAGGGAAGCAATGATTGAGAGCACCTGGTTTTTGTTTATTTTTTAGTGGATTCCTATATATCTACTACATATATTGTTTCTCGAATCTCATTCCTATAGCAAGAATTAAATTAATAGTTATATCAAATTCACTAGTATATATACAAGGAAATTTAAAATTTTGATATAATTTATAAAACATGCGGGCTTCAATTTTCATCTGATTTATCTCTAATTATTATGAGTAGAAAATTGGAGAGTAGAGTGTTTAATGGTTTGGTTTGTGGCATTATGCTTAGAACTAGAGTTTGGAAGGTTAACTCATCAAATCTAGTGGAATTCATATGTTTCATATTATTGTGTTTCAAATGTCTCATTCCTTTGCAAACATTTGCTCGATGTTGGTTTTTTAGATTCTCAAGAGTTCAAAAACATTCATTTAAATACAATTTTTAGGCTCTTTTCTCCAAATCATTGGCTTTTTTGTTTCTATTTTGAATGTAAAAAGTAGTTGATCTCCACATCATTTTATAATTAGCATGTATAATTATAAAAATTGAGGTAAATGATTTAAAAAAGAAACATTTTTTTCAAAATACACATATTATTTCATGTCTCATATTTATGCATATTTATCTTTTCGATTGTCTCTACAATAATGCTTCCTTTGTTTTTTATGTCTCTTCTCTTTTTTTGTAAATCACACGAAATATTAGGAGATGCCCAACTCAAACCCAATGAACTCCACATAAAATTTTAAGTTCTTTAGATTGACAAAAAATTCAGAAAAAATAATACAAGTTATTCTATTTTTCATTTCCCTACCTCACTATTCTAAAAATCATTGGTACTATGTACATAAGAGGAAAAATTATATTCATTGGCAATAAATTTCATATGCATGTTCTTAAAGTTGATTGTCATTACATAAGAAATAATTTTAATATTTAAACTACATTGATACTATAACCTGATTATGAAAGACAACTTATCATGAAATCGCCTTTTGTTTTTGGGAGCAATAAGAACTACAAATCATTTAATGCTTTGTAAGTTGTGTGTGCATCATTGAATTTAAAGTTATTTAGACCAAATGATACACACCCTAGCATAAAAAAACATTGAATTCTTCATAACCGAGTATTTATTTCTTCCATTTTGTTTCATTTTTATCTTGACCTCCAATGTAAGACCTAACCCTATAAGAAGTTGTGAGACTACTATAAAAAGAAAGAAGTAAAAAATAATTGATAAAATTCCATGGTTGATGTCTCCTTCCATGGAAATACTTTTTCCTGCGGTCCTTCTTGTTATTTTCCCTGATCAGAATCATGATTTCTCTCATTCCTAACATTAGATTCCATAGTCACCTACCTCAAGCATGAGAGGACACGCCATTTGTGATAATGAATGATGCAATATTCTAAATCACATATTGATTAATTATATATTAATTACGCCAAAGGAATTTTTTTAAGGGGGGTTCCTCTCAATTGTTTTTCATCTTTCCACATCCAATTAAGAACTACCCATTTTTAGCACATTGAAAACCACCACATAATGAAGTCTCTAGGTTCAAGCATTGACATCTCCATTAGCCTCACTTGCCACCAACTCCAAACTGTTAATTTTGTTTTTCATGGTCATTTTGTTGTCTTATCTCCCCTCTTATCTTGAATTGAAGAAGACATATCTCACTGAAGCATGCATAGTTCATCAGGTGTGATGATTCAATACTCAACTTGGTCTGTATGTTCATTGTGGCTTCATTGTGATCATCATCAGTTACAAAATATGCCCGAGTAAGGTCAATAGGGACTCATTAAATATCCGATAGGGATCATTATGGGTAGAAAACTAAACAAAAATTAATAGGGAGATTCAAAATTGCATGATAATCAATCGACTTAATGTAATTACAAGTTTCTTACTTGCAAATTTCTTGGATGTTTATGTTTATTATGTTGATGGGATTATTGCCCTTGCTTCTTTAGCTGATGAAAACTAGAACTCCCCCATATTTGAATATGATTTTCTAGGAGCATTATTATTTGGATGTGAAATGGAAGCAGCAGATATAGTTGGTTCTATTGGTTTAGATGTCAATTCAACAATTGAGCAATCGTCATTGTAAATAGGAAAGGGTATGTGCATGAAGTTGATGGAAAAAAAGTGGCAATGGGGTGTGAAGGAACACACGCACATATGAATGTGTGCACATTCCCAAAAATGCACACATGTTCTAAATCCTACAAACTAAGTACTCACCGAACCGCCACACACAATTTCGAACTCGTATTATTTATGAAAGAGTGCACATTCTTGAGAAACACATGTTCAGGAATGCACACACATTCCTAAAAAAAATTAAAATGGAAATAACACACATGAATTCCCATTAACACAATTATCTTTCTTTATCCCTCTCTCTCCCCCTGCCTCCCTCTCTCTCTCTTTCTCCCTTTCTTTCCCTCTCCCCACTCCCTCTCTCTCTCTTTCCTCACCCCCTCCCATGGCCCCCCTCCCTCCTCTCACTCCCTCTCTCCAACTACTCTCCCCCTCTCTCACCTCTCTCTCTCTCCCCATCTCTCCCCCTCTCCCCAATCCTCTCTACCTCCTCTTACCCCTTCTCTCCCCCACTCCTCCTCCCACCACACCCCACCACACAAAAACCCCCCCCCCCTCCCTCCCTTCCACCATTCCCCTCCCTCCACCTCTTTCTCACTCTCTCCTTCCTCCCCCCCTTCCTTCTACCACCCCTTATCCCTTTCCCCCCTCCCCTTCTCCCCCCTCCTTCTCCATCTCCATCCCCTCTCTTTCTCCTGTTCCTCTCCTTTCTTCCACTTTCCTCTCTCCATTTCCCCTCCATTCCTCTCTTTCCTCCTCCCTTTCTCATTTCCCTCCTCTCTCTCACCACCCTCTTTCCTCCTCCTCCCCTCTCTCCTCCTCCTCTCTTTCCTCACATGTCCCTCTCCCCCCCATCATTTTTTATCCCCTCTCCATTCGTCCAGTCTCTCCCTCCACTCCATTTATCTTTTCTACACTCCTCTCCCACTCCCCTCTCTCCACTGCCTCTCCCTCCCTGTGTTTTTCCTCCTCCTGTTCCCCCTCTTTTCCTTTTTGTGTCTCCTAAGTTTGCTTCTCTCTCTTTCAGTCTCCCCTCTCCCTCTTTTTCTCTCTAGTGCTTGTCTCTTTCATGTTTTCGCTCTCTCTCCTTCCTCTCTTTCTCTCCTTCCTCCTCCCCTCCCTCTTTTTTTTTTTTTTTTTTTTTTTTTTTTTTTTTTTTTTTTTTTTTTTTTTTTGTTTTTCTCTCTCCTCTCACTCTCACTCCTTACATCACCTCTCTCCCCCTCTCTCTATCTTACCTATCTCTCTCTCTAACTCTCTATCTCAGCTGATCCAACTCTCTCTGTTTTCTCCCTCCCTCCCCTCTCCCTCTCCTCTCCAGCCCTAGTCTCTATATATACCCCCTCTCTATCTCTCTCTTTTCATTCGATGTCTCCCCACCATTTTCCATTTCTCTCCTCTCTCCTTCTTTCCTCTCTCTATGTCACCCTGCTCTCCCTCCTCTAGGTCTCTCTCTCTCTCTCTCTCTCTCTCTCTCTCTCCTACAGGCTGCCCCTCTCTCCCCCTCCTCCTCTCTTTTCCTCCTCCCAACCTCTCTCTCTCACTCTCTCTCTCCTTGCTCTCTCACTCCTCCTATCCCCACTCCCCCCTTTCTCTATATTTTGTCTCTGTCTCTTAATCTACCCCACTCTCTCATGCTCTCTTTTTTTCCTCTCACTCTTTTACCTCTCCATCAGTATGTTCCTCTATCCCTCCCTCTCCCCCCTTCTCTCTATGTCATGCAATCAATATATTTCTCTATCCCTCCCTCTCCCCCCCTTCTCTCTATGTCATGCATAGGATCTTAGACCTGTAGATATCATTATATGATTATGTATATTTCTTGCATCCCTTCACAAGTTCATTATAGCACATTCATTCACTACAATATGAAAATATGACCTCCTTCACCTCATTTATATGTGAGAGAGTGCAAGGAGAACAAATACCATGATGCATGTGGGATAAACCCTTTTACAAGATAATGTGTTATTTAAGAATAACTTTACAAAAGGCCACTAGGAATTCATTAACACATTCTAACATTCCCCCCTAATGATGACTGAGGGATATAATCACAGTTGGAGGAAGATTTCATTAAATAAAATTACCTTATTTTGTTGGTGTTGATCTAAGGGTTTCTTTTCTCTGTGCAATTGTGATTTCACTTTGAGCTAGCCAAACTGTTTGATTGGAGTTTGATCTAATTTGTCTCCCATGGAAAAAGTGTTAGTCATAGATTATCCCTCCACTTATGCAGAAGCTAAAGGTAAAACATAATGAGTGAATGTAATGGTTGTTGAATATGAATCCTTAATGAAGAACAATACTTGGAATGTTTTCCATCATCCTCCTAGTAAGAATATGGTTGGTTGCAAATGGGTTTATAAAACAAATCTCATTGGAGAAGGATAAACTGAAAAACATATGGCTTGTTTGGTTGCTAAAGGATTTCATCGGAAAGAAGGTATATATTATAATGATACCTTTCACATTTTTCTAAAGTGAACACCATTAGAACCATCATTTCTCATGCTTCATATTGTCATTGGGAAATTCACCAAATGGATGTCAAGAATGTGTTTTTAAATGGTGATCTTTATGAAGAAATTTATATGGAAAACCCACTTGAATTTATCTCCTTGAAAACTTCAAGTTTGGTATGCAAGTTATTATTTTTTTTTTTAAGAAAAAAAAGTTTGTATTATATAAGAAAAGCTATGCCTAGGAAACATGGGTGATTTTAAGAACCCCTTTCCCATTTTATATGTATAATAAATGGGCGAATCCCCATAATACATAGGAAAAATTGAAGGTTATTTTATCAATAATATATTATGTATATATAATTTTTTGGAGAATATTTTATTCAAATATATAATATTGTAACATCTTGGCGAATATTTTACTAAAATATAAAACATTAGGAAGTTCTGGTGAATTTTTGGATAAATTATAAAACCATTTATAATAATAGGAAAATATATTCATTAAACTATAATATACTCATTTTACATGTTTGGAAAAGAAACATAGTTTGTCCCTCGTCCAAACAATGTTGCAAGCATCAGAGGTTGTGTTTTCCATGGCTCTTTTTAGGTGTGCCATGATTCAACTATTCACTTCTAAAATAGTTATTATTTTCCAAGGTGGTGGTGGATTTATTGGTCACCGATATTCCAATCCCCTTGAGTCATGTTGTTAGTATTTCCACTAAGGGGTTCCCCAACATCCATTAAAATGATTTCTGAGACAAAAATTGACAGAGTTCCATCAAAAGTCTTGGTATACCCCACCAATAACATCTATTTCTTTTTATACCCCACACCAATGACTCTTGAGCTTTGTATATCGCACAAATGACATGTAGGGCTTCTCTTGGTGTAAAATATTTTCAATTCCATGTTCCCCTTCTATAGAATATTTAAATTAAAATAGATTAATTAAGAGAAAGTATCCATGATATGTCTACCTAGTTACCCAACCTAAGACAAAATTAGAAATAAATTGTTAGAACATATGCACATGATGTAAAAAAATGTTGATGAACAACTAGCAAAAAACACAATGGTCTTTAAACAAATGTTAGAACCAACAACATCTAGCCACAAAAATATTAATATAATGGTAAATATTTATACAAAGGCACTCTTATGTGCAAAAAGCTTTAGGAGATAAGAAATGTGAAACAATTAAGTCATTCCATGATAATGATGATGATAGTCTCATTTATACTACTATAACTAAGCATGAACAACAAGAGATGAAGATTTATCAAGGTTTATATGCCATCATGTATATCTATACTTGGCAGTAACACAGTGCATAGTCAAAGTATTATCACCCATTTTAAGCTCATTAAGGGGAACACATACAATGTCTAATTGAGTTGTAGTAAAGTAATGAAGAAATAAATGATCCATAATTATATAGAAATATTTTTTTTCCATGTGATACCAATCCCTAGAACCTAAGTGTAATCACTCTCTACAATTCCTCTAGGATCAAAGAGGCCCCTCAAGAAACTAGTACCCCTAAATATAAAGGCTCATTATCAATCCAAAATAATGGAAGAATATTCGTTAAAAAATTAAATATAATCAAGTTTCATTATTGATTGTTAATTAGTTTATGGATTAAATTGTGAATATAAACAGGGTCAATTTTTTTCAAAAGAAGTTTTTTTGGGGGAAATCAAGGGATGCCTCCCCATTTTCATGGATGGCATCCTTAGTAAACTCGCCCATATAGAGTAGTAAACCTAACTTAGGGGGGATTCAAATCAATCATCTAGTGGCATGAAACTAGCCAAATGTCCAACAACATTGGCACAATAAATTAAGCCAACCCCTTGAGATCAATATAAATAAAGTTATATTTGATAAGACTGACTTTTAGTAAATTGTGGGTATCACATGATTGCTAATATTGCATGGTTTCATTGTTCATAATGCCACAATATATTATTGGTTCATGTTTATTGTTAAGTACTGAATCACAATTTATTGGAACAACATAATTAGTTTACTTGGTTCAATCAAAACTTTGTTTGATATATTTGTGTGGATTGCAAAATAATTAAATCAATAAAAACTTACTCACATGAGTGTTGAAAATTCATTAAACACTTTGAATATAGAAATGTCTTTGAGTAAAATAAAAGTAAACATTGTGTACTTAATTGATATAGGTTGTTGGATTCATGTCAATTGGATTTAGCTTGTGTGGTTTAAAGGAATTATTGTTATCCTCCACACCCAGGTTAAATAAATGAGGGGAAGAAACATGTTTAAGTAATAATGTATTTTAAATTAAACATTATCACATAAATAAGATAATATTAAGCCCAATGGGTTATGTTATTATAATGGCTTCAAGCCTACCCTATGCCCTGGAGATTCTAGGGTTTACCTTGGGTACCATCCTCCAAATGAGGAGAAGAAACATGTTTGAGTAATAATGTGTTTTAAATTAAAAACTATGTAGATAAATAAGATAGGATTAAGCCCAATCAGTGATCATATTTAGTTGTTGTGAACGTTGTTGGACAATTGGCTAGTTCCATCACCAATGGGTGCCCGATTTGAATCCCGTAAGTAAAGTGCACTACTTTATGATGATAGGTTTATTAAATATGACATCCATAAATGTGGAGAAGCATCTCTTAAATTTCTCCATAAATGTTTTCTTTAAAAATAATCAAGATAAAAATTTGTGTTTTTAAATTAACATTTTACATTTTTCAAACTCTAAAAAAACTAAATAATTAAATATAACTAATATAAAACTTGCTTCTTGAGATTTAAATAGTGTAAAAAGTTTTGAAACATCAAATGTTTGAGTGAACACTCAACTCATCATTAGGGACAAATGTAGCTTATGATGTTAGAAAAGAGTGCTAAGGTGTAGCTTTTAAAGGAAAATTGATAAGATATGATCGTGGAAGAGAGGAAAATGAAATAGTAAAATAACAAGATAGTCGTTATGAATAAATGTTAAATAATGAAATATATAATAATAGAATTAGTAAATTATTCAACCATTTAATAAAATAATCAATATGGGAGGGAGTTTAAATTCAAAAAAAAAAAATTAGGTTAGGAGAGAGTAAAAATAAGATAATTTAAATACATTATAAGGATTAGGAAAGTAAACAAAGACATAGGAAAAGGAGGGAAAGGGGAATGTAGTAATAGAAATTAAAACCAAATTAAACAATTTAGGTTTGATGGCCTAGGAAATGAATGATAAGCTTCCAAGATTAGTTGAGTTTGTAACCATCACCACGATTACAATTATTGGGATGTTTCTCAATTTTGAGTGTTTCTTGAATGACGTGAGTGATAGGGTGGGAGGCCATGATTTTGGTTTGGTCAAATCAAATTAGGTGTTAGATTTGAAAGAGTGTTCAATAATAGCTGAATTAGAGATATGATTATGGGTTGTGTTAGCTACATGTTCTTTGAGACAAGCTTTAAAGGACCTACCAGCTTGATCAATGTATAATTTTCCACCAGAACAAGAAATTTCGTAAACTCCTAGGCCAAGCATCGGGTAAACTCCTGGGCCAAGCATTGGGTAAACTCTTGGGCCAAACATTGACAACTCCACTAAGTTTTCTGGAAAGGTCATTCCCATATTCCTGCAATAGAAACTGGTCAGGAATATCATCCACTGATTGCACTCCAAATTTTTTTTGCAGAACATTAGCACTCAAAATCTCCATGGACATCCTGAAAACAATGTGTAGCAGGTCTGAGATAATCTTCCTTGGTGAGGAATTCAACAGTAATGCCTGCATCACACATCTCCCATTACGACATTGGGTCATACTTGCTTTAGAATAGTAATGTGCTCAAAGAAACAGATATCCCTACCATGGGTGATTTTAAGGGCGTTGTCTAACCGTTCTACATTTTTTCCCTTTTCGTCGGAATTCGATGACATAAATATGCATGAAATGAAAAAAATTTGTGGTTTAAATTGTATTTTTAAATGTGGAAATTGATTCAATGTCCTAAAAATCCCCTTAAGCACTTGTATTGCATAGAATAGCCACTCAAATTTGAAAATACAACAATTTCTGACCAGATTTTGAGCAAACATCTCTCAAGACAAGACCAAAATATAGAACATTTAAACTATGACTCTTAGGAACCCCTAGCATTTCAATCTGAATTTGTTGGAGAAGGAGATTGAAAAGGTTAGAAGATTATGGAGGAAGAGTAGAGTGAGTGGTTGAGAAATAACCCAAAACCACTACCACAAACAAAACAAAAATGGAAATTCATGCAGAAATATTTTCACAAGGGAGTCTTCTTCCAAACACCAACTGATGATCATGCTGTAATTGCTAGCAGAAATGACATCTTCAAAATGGAATTCTCTTCTCCTATTTGCGAGGATAAAATGGACAAAACAATATTGCCAAAATTTATGTCAGTCAAGCTCTTTGATCACAATGAACACATCTTGTATTGCTAGCAGAAATGACATCTTCAAATTGGAATTCTCTTCTCCTATTGGCGAGGATAAAATGGACAAAACAATATTGCCAAAAGTTATGTCAGTCAAGCTCTTTGATCAGAATGAACACATCTTGTTGTTGAAGATATCTTTGATTGGAATAATCCATAAGTTTCGACCCTATAGCATTCAGAATTAACACTACTGATTAATTTTTTAATTCAATTTTTTCCATGTGTCCTTTTTAGTAGTTTTACTATAATGAAATGCAGCAGAATTCTTTTTTATTTGTTTATGTGTTGTCTTCTAACATTATGTTATCTATATAGTTCATCATATTTGTTTTGTTGTTTCATCTCCTTTGATGATCATTCATTGTTGTTTTGTTGCTATGCATATGGACTTACAATGATCCACTTCAAGCCAAATACAATAGAAAATTGATGAATAAGCCAATAAACAAGCCTAAAGGAAGTAAGAAATTGAAATATTGGGAATTAAAGTAAAATCCATTTTTGTTAATGATAATTAGGATCTAAAAAAAAGTTATATTATATTCCTTTAAAAGAAGAGGAATGTGTTTGATATGCCCACTAGTATATCAAAATTTGTTTTGAAGGTCGTCTTCTAGCTTCACTATAATTTCAATGTTTCCATATGATTTCCATAGCCAATTCTAAATTATAGATATTCCAGCTCATTTATATAATATGTTTGGAATTCTAAGCTGAGATTCGAACAACCATTAATTTTCTTTTAACAGCAGCTAAGGCATTCTTGCTTTTGTGAAATGATTTAACTCCTCTAAGCCACATTCTTTTTAACAACCCCTTCATTCAAGTCAGTACTTTTGTGAAATGATTTTAACTCCTCTAAGCCATTTTCTTTGCAAAATGTTTTTATCTTATGTGAGTTATATTGAAGTTGAATATTCCATTTGTGTAGTTTTTGTTGCACAATTGCAAAACAATTAACTATTTGTTTGCAGCACACTTTAGTACCAATGGCACTGTTGGATATATTAGTACTAGACAATTGACATCCTGTTAAAAATTGAAAAAATTGAAATTACATTTGTAAAATCTAGTATAGATACATATGATGTCAATGATGTTTTGAGGGTTTAAATTCATAGGTGCATAGTTTTCCACTCTTTTGCCTATCGTTTTTTCTATTTTTGAATTGTTAATTCACATATTTGTTATGTGGTGCATGCTAACATTGCTTTAACATGCAATAATCTAAATTTTTATATGGTAGTACTTCTTCATAGCCTCTTTGCTTCCTCCATTGAAATGAAACGAAAAAGTGCTCATCATCTGTTGTCATATTTTTCATTTTTGTATTGGTCATTCATTCATTCATCTTACCATGGTGACATTGTCTCATATTGTATGTTGAAGTCTTAAACCTATGCTTCCTCAAGTTATATTAGAAACTTAGACTAGATTTGTTCATGGAAAATGCATACTGTAAAACCTTATAACTAGTTGGGAAGGGATGTATTGGACTAACTAAACCAGTCAAAAGATCCTATTTTTCTTAAAGGAATTGGCCATTTCAATATTGATCCTTCACTCTTTGTTAGATTCTTTTAAGAAAACAATAAATTTCATTTTTGTTGGTGTTCCTCTTCTTATATTTTTGTTTGTATGTCACCTTGACATGTGGAAGAAAGAGCTACAAATTCTATTTTCACATGTTTCAATAGAAAGGATTCATTTTCAGCCAGTCTCCATATTAGTTCCCTTTAAACGATCAATGTCCAATGTTAGAAGTTGTTTGAAAGAGTACTTAATAAATAAATATCCTCTTCTTCATGAAATGGATGCTCTTCGCACCTCCAACAACAAATACATTGATCGTCCAAGTATGTTTCTATTTCAAACACCTCTTTCTTATGATATAGAGGAATTTGTAGGCAATAACGATACGGAAAATAGTTTAGCTTGTAAAGGTGAATATAGTAGCTGTGGGAGAAGGATCCCATAGTTCATAAAGTGTTTTAATAAATCATGAGGATCTTCAAGATTAATAGGGACACAACTTCCCATTGTATATAAAAATACTAAGGAAAAGAATGTACTTACAGAGGATGTCAATGCAATCAAATAATATTCTGCAAATTCCAATAGCAACCTCAATGACATGATGCAAAATGATGCATCTAAATCAAAGAGAAAAAAATAAAAAGAGCTAGGAAGAATAGGGTGGCAACAAAATAGGGGGTAACATAGATGTTCAAGTCCAATAGCTCAACTTGTAGTTGGAGATTTTTCTCTTGAAGATGTTGTAATTTTGAATATCATATCCCATTAGAATATTCAACTGGCATTGATCAAAATGTCCAAAAATATTGTGAATGGCTATATTTACAATATTTTTAGGATGGAAACAATGGTCCAAAAAAAGGAGCAAATATTATAATCCTCTTATTTGGATTTCTTAAAAAAAATGAAATATTGAAGGAACTAACTCTAACAATTATTTATCAAATGCTACAGGGATATCTATCTCAATATGTACCACAACCCTGCAATCTTATGTAGTGCCTTTGGAGCCTACTCTTAATTCTTGCAACACTCCCAAGAAAACAAGCATGACTCACCTCTGCTATTTTCATCAATGGAAAATAACCCATCCAAGAGGATTCTAGTGGAAAAAAATGAAAATACAGTGGAGAAACTCCAAATGATTTGAATGAAGTTCTTGTGCATTGTCCATAGGCCTAGTGAGACATATAATAATATTATTGTTTCCCAGGTTTTTTATAGATTGGGGCTTTCTGAGTAAATAAAATGTCCTATAAACACTAACAAGGATTGTGTATTCACTAATGACAGATCTAGTGCAATAGCAAAGGAACACGAAGTAACTAACCTAGAAGAATTGGAATTTACATGTACACTCTTGGTTTTAGGAAAAAATGGTGTAGGGAAGACTGCAACTGTCAATTCTATATTTAATGAAGTTAAATATACTATCCTACTACAAATGCATTCCATCCAGCGACAAAGAAGTTTGAGTAGATGGTTGGAACTGTACATGGAATCCAAATCAGGATCATCGATACTCCTGGCCTAATACCCTATTTTACTGATCATCATAGAATGCAAAGATCGTGTCATCAGTGAATAAATTTGTAAGTGTCCTCCAAATATTGTACTTTATTTGGATAATTTGACATTGGATTTGACACCCAAATGCAGTAGTGGTTAGATTCAACTAGGAGTCTACTTTATATTTTCATAACCACGAGGTTGTAGAGCATGCTACAACACAAGTAGTGTTGAAAAAGGTGTAATTATTTCTAGCCTGTTGCAACCACTATTTTTTTAATTGAATTTCACTCGAACCCTAAACTCACACACATGGAAAAAATTCTTGTGAGGTTTGACAATATCTTTAAAGAGTGCACGGATTCTATAAAGAGGTACATTGTAGAAAAATAGACAAAGCTTGAAGTATGCACATTATAGGAAAGTTGATAAGTCCATAAGGCTCTTTCAGAAAATGGCCGAATGAAATAACATTTCATGGAATGCAATGAGATCCAAAACCATCTCAAGAGTATATCACAGAAATAAAGATCTTGAGTTTAATATTGAATTCATAACTCCTTTTACTTCTTATCGAAAAGAGGTTCCAAAGAGAATGGACGATGAGAGGAGTGGGTTCTGTAGGGAAACATTCTATAGGATCAAAGGATCATTAGCTATGAAATTAAACCAATATTTTGAATAATTTGATCATAGGGGAGAAGTTCCTTTCTAGTAGTGATAAATAGAAATTAAATACAGAAATTAACCCTAAGAAAACTTTTCCTACCTAATCAAATTAACCCTAAGCAATAGAAAATTGATTACAGATTCATAGATACAACTCACTAATGTGGGTGTCCTGCAACTCACACATAAAAAATTTCCCATGAAGGATATCCATTTGATTAAAACACTACCACGGACCCCTTTAAAAGAATGTCTTCTTAACCAATCAGATTGCCTATAGACCATTATGTTTTGCAAAGAAAGTAATAGAAAATTGATTGCATATTTGTAGATACCAGTGTGGGTGTCCTGCAACTCACACATAAAAAAATTCCCATGAAGGATATCCATTTGATTAAAACACTACAACAGACCCCTTTAAAATAATGTCTTCTTAACCAATCATATTGCCTATAGACCATTCTATTTTGCAAAGAAAGTAATAGAAAATTGATTGCATATTTGTAGATACCAGTCAATGATGTGCGTGTCACTGCACCTGACATTAAAATTTTCCCATGGAGGCTATCTAATGAATTAAAACACTAGCACAAACCCCTCTCAATTGATGTCTTCTTAACTGGAAATCAGATTTCCTATTGAATCAAAACACTAACACAAAACCATCCAAAGCCGAGTTTGATAAACAAAACTATGTTGTGAAAAGCAAGTATTAAAAGAAATATTAAGGATTTGTAGATACCACTAAATTATGAGGGTATCAATGCAACTGACATGTAAAAATTAACCAATCATTAGTCTCCATCAAATAAAAACATTAGCAGAAACCCCTTTAAACCCGAGTCTCATATTGTCCATCAAATAAAAATATTAGCACAAACCCTCTAAACCCAGTTCTGATATGAGTTCCAATATTTGGCATGATAGGAATTTGTGTAGAAACAGAGATGTGCACCTTTGATATTACCATAACCAAGTTTATATGGGTCTCTTCTACTTTCCATACAAACAAAGTCGATAGGTTACCCCCACCCCCACATGTTGTGAAAATTCCGATGATTAACTAATTTCTTGACCAGAAAGGGAACCACTTGCAATAGAAAATTCGATGTAAACATGGTATAAATCTTACCAAAACCCATTTCTCCATACATTGTGATACTGCATTTGTTCCCACTCTTCACTCTTTCCACTCATCCTTCAATGTAGGTAATAAGGTAAGACAGTTGCAGGGCCTCTCCACCCCTAATTTGAGGGTGCCCATGACAAAATAAATCCCAATCATTGCCAGTACCATAAAATTATGGTGAAATACCTTTGAATCGTTTCCATTTCTAAGAAATCACGGCGAAATACTTCCAAGTCATTGCCAGTCCTAGAAAATCGGGGCAAATGGGAGCATTTGGTTAGAATTTTAAGGGGCCGAAAATGGATTTCCATGCTCTTACCTCACAAATATCAATGGGCTAAGGATTTAATATATAATTTTTAGAAAAAAACAATTAGGGCTATATATAGGAAAACTCCGCAAACCCCTCTATGTAAATAATTCGCCCAACCAAAATTCCAAACCCCCAAATTTTGCCCCTAAAATCATCCTTGCTAGGAAATACAATATTTTGGGGATAACAAAATTGGGCATAATACTTATTGAACCCTCTGCTTCTGATTTTGCTTCAAAGAAACTGTTATGTTCCGCATAGAAACTACAGACTTTGTAGCTATGTATTTTTACATATTGTCCAAGTCAAAAGATACATTGAACTTGCATAATTAAACTACAAATTTATTTTCGAGAGCTTCCATATTTTCTTCATGGTTGTGCTTGTCATCCTTAGTCTCCAAGGGGGAAATATCTTGGTTTCTTTGACTTCCTACCGATGTTGATGCATGATATTTTGATATTGGTTGACTCTCTGATCTTTAGTTTAAGTCTAGTTGTTGTGATAAACCTTGAAAGTGATAAAAAAAAATTATAGTGCTTCCTATGGGTGTGTGGCTATACCAGCTTCTATGTAACCATAATTTATCCTTGAACCTCTTGTACCTATGAGGAGTTCCTTTGTCATAGTGATAATGTCCCAATTTTCCCATATGTCTGTCGGAGTATTTTTTCTCATTTCGATTTTGAATGTGTGTTGTTGTGAAACCTAATGGGAAGACCAAGAGGGTGCTAGAAGACTCTCTTCCGATATCATGGACTGAGTTTATGGGATTTGGTATCTCGTCTCCATGAGGTTGAGCAATGTTCAAGCATGGTGAATTTTTGAGGTTCTTCTTCGAGAGGGACATGGTAAGAGTTTCAATATTCCAAAGAGACTTGATAGGGTCATATGACAATAAGACTAGGGGAAATGGAGACCCTTCATAAAAACCTACCACTACTTGATTTTTGAACTGACAGAGATTGAATAATATACTAAGCATGCTTAATCTCAAATAACTGCCACAATTTGATAAAGATGAGATGTGGGATAGATGATTGAATTGTTGATGGAGAATGAGGTCCTAGACCAATTGGGTTTGAATCCAATTTCTTTTTACTCTCGATCCCCCACCTAGAAACCAATTTACAAGGCCAAACTTGTTCCAGTTTTCATTATAACAATTTCTTAAAATAAAGTAGGTGAAAACATTTTGATAATACAAATAATTTGAGACTTGATTTAAAGAAATTTTGTAGTGATAATCTGACCTGGTATCACGGAGTTGCTCCTTGACCTGTGTTGTTGGGTGGTCCTTCCCCAATTTTATTTGTTGAGAGTCCATCTCGTCGAGGTATAAATGTGTAATTTCACACAGACCAGGATTGATGGACATATTGAGCTGATCTTGAGAATGATAATTTCTTTTCACATTTAACTCCGCGTTCCACCCTTCTATGAACAATGATGATGATTTCTTGATTGGTACCATGTAATAAGGTGAAGCTTAGTAATTCTGTTAATATTTATTACTCCAATTCCAAGATGATATCCTTCTTTGGCCTCTCTACCTACAACGAAGTTGAGCTATCTTTTGACATGATAGAGGGAATAAGCCTCAAATTTCTTGAGGAGGGCCTTGATCCTAGCTAGAATTCCAATGAATATATTACCTACCATTATCTTTTGCGTGACTAAAGATTTGATTTAAAACATATAATCCATGAAAATGATTATGTTCCTTATTCCCTTTGAGAGGGATAAACTAATGCATTTGAGGAGGGCATAAAATTCAGCTTCATTGTTTTTCATAATGCCTAGGACCCAAGCAAATATTATTGTTACTTGACCTCCAGGATTGAATATAGTCACCCCCACTCCTTCCCTTGGGTTGCTTCGAGAAGTTCCATATAAAAAGAGGATTTGGTCTTGCTGTTGAGACTTCCAATCTTCAAATTTGTCTATTGATAGACGAAGGGCCCATTTTGGGATGCTTCTTGAGGTGATTGTTATTTGAGGCTGGTTCTTGTCGAATTTGAAAATGGAGGTCCAATTTTTTTCCCATAGATCCAAGTTTTTCCTTTTCCAATTTGTTTTGTACTTCATGTATTTAATTAGTAGGGTGTCGGTTCGAATTGAAGCTTGATTTGGACTGGTGGTTTCCCCCCCGAAATACTTTTTATTTTTGTCTATCCATATGCTCTAGCTAATGTATTTAGGTAGTTTTGTCCATATCCTCTTAAATATTGGTTTGTTTGTGAATTTTCCTAATTAATGGCTCCCGCATCTATTAAACATATCAGAAACCGAGGCCTTCCACCTTAGTCTCTCAAAAAGGAACTCACGTGGAAAGCCTCCATACCTCTTTTGTGTATTGACATTTGAGGAACATATGAGTGATATTTTATTCATTATTCTGACATAGTACGCACCAAGAGGGTGCAATGATTACCCTTTTCTTCATATTTTCTGATGTGAGGATCTTTTTGTGTGTGAGAAGCCTGCAAAATAAGTTGACCTTTGGAAAGTCATCCATATGCAATATCAATTTCCTTTTATTGGATCTTGGGTGTTGATGCTCTGTTTCCTCCAAGTATTGGTATCCTGTATTTATACTGTAAATGGAATTCATCCATCCACGTGAATCCTTGGAGAACCGATATTTCGGAGCACAACCTTAGAGAGTCGAAAACAAAGGGGTAACGTGAGGAACTAGATGATCAACATGGAATACATTTTCCATCATTGCCACATACTATCTTGATACCTAATGGATAAATTATACAAAGAATGTATACCCTATTCTTCCATATGAGGGTGTAATCGAAAGAGAGGAGCCAACATTGTACATATCTCAAATTCTAGAATCTATTAAGTCCATGGATTGATTTTGCACCCATTACCTGGTGTCCAATTGAGATTTTCATTATGTCTTTGGCAGCAAGTAGAATCTTGCAAATAGGAGACTCAGAGTCCCTTCTTTGGATTATATCGATGATTTTAGTATTCTCCCTATGAAATACTTTTTCCAAACTACATGTTTCCAACGGGTGATCTTACTAGTTATCATCCTCCATAGCAGCTTGTCCCCCATGGCCTCGTTAATCAAGGATAGTTCTCTAATACCCAATCCACCTTGAGATTTTTTGTTTATCACTTGATTTTAGGCAACCAAGTGAAATTTCTTGTGTGTCTATTTCCCTCCCTACCATAAAAAGGTTCTAATTTTTTTAACCACTTGATTAGAGATGCATTTTGGTGCCAGAAGAGTAGAGCACTAATATATTGGTAAATATGATAAAAATTATTTGATTAGAACTATTCTAACCGCATGATTCAACCATTGAGTTCCCCAATGAGTATGGCTTTTGTTGATTTTTTCCAGTCTTTGTTCCCAGACTTGAGAGTAGGGGAACTTTAGAGAGATTCGCATCCCTAAATACTTGAAATATGACCAATTTTCTGCAAGAGGGAATTTGAATATTTGTGTTATGACCCTCAAGTTTTGAGGTGGACCATTCCACCTATAAACTTGTCACGTTATATTGTTAACATCTCCTCCTGAAGAATATATGTAGGGATACAAGAAATATTTTGAATCTTGAATCTATGATAAGAGAGGGCACCCCCCAGAAGAAAGGTGACATCTCCAAATTACAAATGATTCATGTTCTTGACAACCCAAACAATTTGGAGTCTAGGGATGTTTTTTATTTCCTTTATGTTCTCCAACTTTATGATGACAGTGTTTGCAACTATGATAAATAGGAAGCAGGAAATTGGGTAACCTTGTCAAAGTCCTCGACTTATTTGGAAGAAGGTTGCAGGAATTCCATTAAGAATAGGATTGATCCAAGGGATTTTAATACAAGTTAATATCTAATTGATGAAGTTTTGTAAAAATAAGAGAGAAACATGAGTTTGGTATGCAAGTTGAACATTTATTTGTATCATCTTAAACATGCACCGAGAGCTTGGTGTGAGAAAATTGATACTCATTTCTTGCATAGTGGGTTCAGATCGTGTCGATCTAATCCAAACATGTATGTTAACTTCTTTGATGGTGATGTGCTCATTGTCTTCTTTATGTGGATGATCTCATCCTTGTGGGAAACCATCTTTCTTTAACTCGGGAATTAAAGAATGATCTCAAGCAGTGCTTTGAGATGAAATACTTGGGCCTATTGCATTACTTTCTTGGTCTTCAGGTGTGGCACATGGACGATGGGATCTTCCTTTATGATCCTCACTATAAGGAAAAAAACCTCTAGTGGAGTTTTTGCAGATGCCCCTACAACAATATCCAAAAAATCTGCTTATAGCAGATGATACTAGTGGAGGTGAGTGCATTTTCTACAACAGGAACATTGGTGCCCTATAAACTAGCGCATCGTAGCAGGGTAATTTCAAATAAAGAAAAATATTATCTGGTGCACTACAAAAATAAGGACGCATCGGGAAATAATGACACACCGTAATAACGTTCTTTTAAAAAGCTATGGTGCACAATGTAACATTGGAAGCACTGATGAACTATTAGTAGAGCACACCATTATATGGTTAAATAAAAAAAAATTATGCACCAATGTAGGATTGTGTGAACAAATATATTCCAGTGCACTCCATTGTATCATGTGCACTAGTGCGCAACAATGCTCCAATATGGAGCACCATGTTAGGGTTAATTTCCAAATTTAGGCGGTGCGCTATGTAAAACTAATCGCACCAGGGCATCTATTATTATACTGCAGCATGTCATGCTTAAACAAAAATTCTTGCACTATTGTAGTTTTTCAAAAAATGTACGATGGTGTGTTATGAAGTAGTATACACACCGGTGTGCACGCATGCCCAAAAATATGTGCACCGTGCTAGGGATATTTGTTTTTAAATATAATTGGTGGGCTTATTAAACATGTATGGCCCTATGTAGTTGTTCATTAGGCGCACCAGAACAAGGATTTATTAAAAAAATTACCGATGGTAAAAATATTTTTTAGCATTTTTAGTGTTGTAGAGATGAAAAGAACCAATGCAACCTTTACCTATTTGAAGTGTCGTTCCATCAGTGCTTTCCTTGGTTTCCTTCCTTTCATCTGTTGCTTGGTGCATGAATATTGAATTTTTCCAGACGGTGGGAAAATTTAGTTTTTTTAGTACGTCGAAACCATGCCTCCTCGATGAAAAAATTTCCAAGTGATGTCCTTATTTCTTGATAACTTAAGTTTTCATAGGATCAAAATTTAAAATTGAGTGAAATTTTAAGTGTAAAAAAAATAAAAAATAAACAGCGCGGTGCGTTCGATGCTCTCGGCTCACACCACCTATGGTGTGACTTGTAAATTTACAGGATGCACCATGTAGCTTGTTACCTTTCTTCGCAATGCATTGGTAAACATAAATGCATCGAGGTGTCTGTTTAATGATGCACCGAAGAAAATCATATAATTGTTGGGGCGGTTCGTCAAAGTACAAATAATGCACCGGATTGTTAAAGTACATGGCACACTGCCCTTATCAAATATATTTTTATGCAATCCATTGGTAAATGTGCACACTGGGACGTTCATGTTTACCAAATACATTTCCGAGAAATGTAACATTTTGTTGCGGTGCGCTGAGTAAATGTTTTGGTGGCACCATACGCGGTGCGATAGTAAAAACTGAAACACATCGTAAAAAGTTTTGTACTCAAAAATTTGGAAAAATTTATGTGATGGTGCGTCTACATTAGTTACACACACCGGCACATGCAGTGAACATATACACACCTTTGGTTTTGCTAATTTTTATATAATTGTTTACATGCGTTAATATTTTAATTTTTTTTTTGGTTTAAGCGATGCATAGGATAAATGTAATGCACTGGGGCGTATGTGTTATAGTGTAGCGTCGAGGTGCAGTACAATTTTCCAATGCACTGCATAACACAGTAGAACATATTTTGTTCAGTGCATTATTTTACACTAACGCACCGGTCATGGTGCTCACAATATCTATATGTGCACCGTTGACGATGTGTGATTGTGTTTTGGGTGCACTGCTAATGCAATTAACTTATTTTTTGAAGGAAGTTTTTTTCTGTATTTATAGATAAATTTGCCATTCATTAGATTTTTTTTATATTTTATGTATGAGTGAGGTTGATGTATTTCATATGTTAATCATGCAGAGACATGAGCAGAGAGAGAAGAAACAACAACGAGAGCAGAGGGTGGACCTGTATAATCTTTTATGCGAATGGGAGGCAAGGGAGAGGGAGAGGGATTTGTACCCTCACCCTATTACTGTAGCGAATGGTGTTCTTTTGAGGGATCTAGGCCTCCTTAAGTACAATTAGGAGGCTACATCCCTTAAGGGGCACTACAGGTTGTTAGTGCATCTGATCTTTCAATGGGATGTCCATCGAAAATATTATTGTGTGGGTCTGGATCAGTGGTACCATCCCATTGAGGAGGATGTCCACTAAGGAGGATATTTACTTTATCACTGGGCTATCCAGGAGAGGGGAGGATTTTATCTAGTTCCCAGATGTCTCAGTAGGTGTTTCCACTGAGAGTCAACTCATGTAATCTCAATGATATATTGGGGTTGAGGTACTATCCCCAACAAATTTTCCAGTGTCTGGTGCACAACTAAAAATTGTCTCTTTCGATGTAGAGGAGGTTACGTGCCTCTCACTCTTAGTGACTACCATAACCCAATTTACCAGTGAAGGGAAGCGCATTAGCATTCCTCTTTTTCATTATTTTGATTTGTTGGTATAGTATCCATGGTGTATCATATGGTCTTCCATTTTTTGGTTGTAGTTTTGTATAGCACTCGACAAATGTCAGGCTATGATACATGGGAGGTCAAAATTCCCATTTTCCTCAAAGCTATTTTGCTTATTTTTTGAGAGGTTTCCAGAGATGAGGCCAAATTTTGTCCTTCATCCTACTAGGCTGAGGACTCATGTGGGGATGCACATGTGGGGGGAGATGATTCCCAAAGGGCCTAGCAAGAGTTTATAACCAGGATTGCACCAGATGCACTAGGGCTACTAGAAAGTGTGGTGGATCACATATTCATCATGGTGTCATGTCCTTACACGGGTTTGGATTGGTGAGGATGTATGAACATCGTTTTCACACCAAATGAGACACCATATGATAGAGGTAATATTATTGTTTTGTTTAAATTAATATAGTTTCATTTTCTTGTCTTACTTAATTAGAATAAAATTAATTCTAACACATTATTTAACTTGTTTAATGAGTTAACTGTGTAATTATTGTTTTGTACTATATATTTTGCAGATATTGGCACTTTCATTTGGGACATGCCTCATCCCCCAACATATGATGATGAGGATATGATGCATGAGGCCGCAATAGGTTAGGGTCCTCGGGTGCAGATACCCGACGACATGCGTCATAGGCTTGATACCAGATTCATGTTGGAGTTGGGTGACTGTGGGTGACTGACTCCCTTCAATTTTGAAGGAGGTGGGAGTCTTCCATTCCCTGATGCGAGACATCATGGTAGACACTACACTCTTGGAGCTTTTGAGGGAGATTTCGTGTGATTTGATGCCTCTTATGCGTCATATCGTCAGAATTGCCATGATACTATCAACGAGGAGGGTTGTAGATGATAGGCACAACTCTTCTTATAGTATATCTCATTTGTCCAGTACCCCATCGATTGATGAGGGTGGTTTTGATCATCCTTCTCCATATCCTCCTCGTCCTCCTTCACCTCACCCAGATCGTGAGGAGGTAGCACATATTCCTCATCCTCCTCTTTCAACTCACCTAGAGGAGCATGTCGGACCTATTCCTCATCCTCCTCTTTCATCTCACCTAGATGATCATGCTAGACCTATTCCTCATCCTCCTCTTTCACCTCACCTAGATGAGCATTCGAGACCTATTCCTCAACCTCCTCTTTCACCTCATATAGATGAGTATATAGGACCTATTCATAATCCATCATCTTCCACTATAGACCAAGCCTTCACTACTGTTGTAGATATGCAGATTATGCGATCGACTGGACCATATATGTTATAGAAATTATTTGACTTGTCCATGATATATATATATATATATGGTGTTTTTTTCCTACTGATCATGTTGATGATGTACTTAATTTATATGTTGTTGTTGATGTGTATATTGTTAGGTCATGTTAGATTTGGATGTTAAATGTGCTTGATAGATGTGTATGTTAAATGATGCTTGTTAGATGTGTGTGATGATGATGTTAGAAAAAAAAATTCCTTTGTTAGATGTGATCACAATGATGATGCTCTGTTAAATTATTAGATATGTGTGCTAGCTAATTAATGATGTTTATATGTGCTAGAGGTATATATAATTAGATAATGTTAGCTAGCGAATATAAATGTGTATTTTAGATGTTGTTTATGTTTGTTATAAGATGGTTATTATCACCATGTTTATTTTTATAAATTACAAAGTTCAATATGGTTGAAACTATAATTATAAAATTGAAACTATAATTGCATAGATAGTTCATTATACATATTCATTCTAACTATTTGTTTTTCTCAAAAAGCAAATTATATGTGAATAAATATTATTTTTGATTGTACTAATTACTCTTTTTGAATATACTCTTCTACACTAAAAATTGTTATTATAAAAAGTTATGATCTCCAATGATAAGAATTCTTTTTTATTTGAAATTTTATGGATGCAAATCTTCCTATTGTTATTTTTGTTATTATTTTGTAAGTTGACTACTATCAAATTTTAAAATATTACTTCATTAATTATGGTTTTACTCAACATTGGGGGCGTAATTTTATAAATATTTTCAAAAGAAATGACAAAAGTATGTAAACTAACAAACATTACTTTAGTTAAAAACCAAATTATCACAAAATCATCTTATATATTTAATTTTTTAATTATAAAACACATTTTTTTGTGAATCTTACTTTTAAAATATCTACAAAATAAATAAACATAAAATCAGTTTTTGAATCATCATGTTAACATATCCTCAAAAATGTTGTACTATTAAACATGTATATCAACCATATCATTACATCTAATTATATCAACATAAAAAGTAGAATTTCATATCCCATTAAAAGTTCAACTGAACATTTAACATTTTTCAGGATTTCACAACTGGAAATACTTAAAGAAGATGAAACATTTTTAAATATATGAAACACCATATAAATATGTTCAAATAACAATCGTTCCATGAAATCACAAATAATTTGAAAGACATACACAATACGCTTCAACTGATTGTTAACCAATTAAAATTGTTCAAAGATTTTTATAACTAACTTAACATTTACTCTGACAGGAGATGAATAAAAAACAATATAATCAACGAAACGAAGAATATAACAAAAATATACAAAAAAAATAAATATGAAATAAAACATGTACATATCACTCTTTGTTGTCATCACCCTCATTATCTTCCTTGCTTGGCATGAAAACATTGTTGTTCTCAAAAATATATTTTGATCTAGAGTCGTATCTTAATACAAACCACCAATCCCTATCCAACACATCTCGGTGAAAGAACACTTGGTTACAGTGTTTTGGGAAAACATAAGACTTCTTAGCTTCATCCCACATCTTTTTAGAGTTGATACATATCATTCCACCATCACAATATTCTTTTACATTATTATGATCAAAGGTGTCCCACCACCTGCACCTAAAAATAACACATTGGAAAGAAGATAAGTCCACTCGAATGATCTCTTGTATATTTTTTACGTAACCTAAATTCCCATGTATGGTGTTTTGATCACAATGGCTAACACAACTATATTGGTTGAACTGAACTTCCACTCCGCAGTCTTGTGTCATGTGTCCGTCATCGACATCCTCTTTGAGAAAATGATGTCCATATGCCCACATAGATGGGAACAAATGCACCTATAAAAAATGAATAAATCACAGTGTCAATATGTGTCTAATAACCCGACCATTAAAATGTAAAACAATATAGATGTACTTACAATTCAAATGTGCATTATGAAGTTAAAAATTATGTACACAAAAATATTATTACCGAGTTGTTGCAACCAATCCCTATTTTTCGTGCATCCTCTTCTTCACACAGGTAATGACTGTATGCACCATATTTCTCTCTAACTTGGTCAACAACCCAATTGTTGGGGCATATCATTGGCATGTTTTCTTTTAAATGATCAGGATAAGGCATGCTTCTACCATTCGACCATCTGAATTCTTTCCTGTCACTTTCCCATTTCCTCCTCTTTTGTTCGTACAATGCAACCCACAACTGTGTTTCCCCCAAATTCTAAAGAATGAATTTATTGATGGCATCAATTTATGAATTCGTTGATGTATTCATGAAATAAAACCAACATATAGTACATATGAGATAATGATAATACACATTATGAAGTTGAGTCTGAGTACTTACTGTGTAGAAATTTGACAAACGATAAGTCAGTTAATATTGATCAAGTGCCTTTTTCCATTCGTTTGGAGAATCTCCCTTTCTCTTTTGTCTTCATCAATTTCGTCATCCAAAATCATTTCACCTGGTGTGTTTTCAATATGCTTAATGTACTCACTAACATAATAGAAAGACTCATATGATATGTACCCCTCTGCCATAGACCCCTCGGGTTTTTCCCTTTGACGAAAAAATCCTTTCTATTTCTTCATGTACCTCTCTAAAAAAAACATCCAATGACAAGATACCACCTGGAGTAATTAAACCTCATATACTAGGTGAATTAGAAGATGATATTGCAAGTCCATGAAACTCGATGGTACTTCCTTATCAAACATACAAACAATCTCAACTATCTATTGATGACACCATGGAATGTTATCCATATGAATCTCCTTTGATGTGATCCAATGTAAAAATATAGATAATTTAGATATGGCATGCCTTAGGTCAATCTTATTCTTGATATATGTCATACCTTTAGAAGGTTCAAATGGTCATGTGATTTCAACCCCGAAAAATGGTTTTGACGTACAGTGAAGCAATGTCATATGGAAGACCCATATAAATAAGGCGCCTTCACACCTAATATAGCTTCATTTTCCAAAGAAATACTTCTTTCTTCAAAATCCATGGGACATCATGTTCTTTGAAAGACTAAGAGGGACCAACCTCTCCTCTACTTTCTTGTCCTGGTCAATGTTTCTTTTTATTTTTTGAAAAAATAAGATCTCTCCTCATAGTCAATGTGTCACTTTATTTCGATGATATGTGCCTCCATAAACAAGATGAAACATTTTTAAATATATGCATGTGATATAGTAAGTGGGAAATATTAAGATGCTCCCAAGAGGGGAGCTCATAAAAGACAGATTTCATTTTCATCCCAATGGGAAATTTCTCAACATGGGTGTTGAAGAATTCTATATCATTGAACATAGGCTCCCCATTTGAATCGAACATTTATGTAATCTCCTTCTCCTTCTCTCTCTAATATTCTCTGAGCCATTTTACTTGTGTCATTATTACAGGCCTTTGGGTTCTCTCTGGTTTACTATTGAAAAAAGATGTTTCTCTTCTATAAGGGTGTTCGTCTGGGAGGAATACCATTGAGCAGTCGTACACTAGATTTTGTAGGTGGTTGGACCACCTAGCCTTCAAAGAACATCCACAACATTTACATCCATGATATCATTTAGTTACAAGACCTATGAAATTATTGTGTACATAACATGTTAGTGTTTAAGAATAGAATGTCAATCACAATGAATTAAATATGAAAATAAATATTTTTACGTATATAAAGAAATCAATAAACATGTTAATTACTAGAGAAAACTACTAAGCCTAGGTAATTATGTGTGGTGTAAGAACATATGCCATACAACGTAAAACTCTCTCTATTGCGATGGGTCTTGATACATCATATACATGTATCCCTTCCCATAATTCCTTCAATTCATCTACCAATGGTTGTAGGTAGAAATCCATATTCTTCACTTTTCTTATGCGAGGGACTATAAGAACAATGGGACAGTAACATTGTTGTCCCAAGTTAGGTAGACTTTGACTAGGAACTGGGTCCAAAGAGAGGGGTGGCGGAAGAAGATTTTAGGCTTTGAAAAATGGTATTGTTGATATGCTCATCATCCCTTAGCTCATCATTCTGGAATGCATCTAACAACACTGTCTCCATGATCCAGAATCGGATCCAGGAACCAAAATGGGTCTAGGAAGGCTTAAAAATCAAAGTTATCATAATGGCTTCAAAATGGATGTGTGCGTAGGCCTTGTCAATACGAACTGAAAACAACTTGAATGGGATCAAACTGACATCGTATGACCAATATATCGCGATCTATTCATTTTTCCAAACAGGCAAAATTTGATGACTGTACAGTTCGTACAGTGTTGACATGTCAGCTGACTGTACAGGGCCATACATTCGTACAGTGAAGTGGTAGGGTGTGTTGGTGCTAACGTGGACAGGTACAGGTGGACAAGCCAGAGTGTGACATGTGGAACCACTACAAGGGTGACACGTGGCATAGGATGACATGGCATGGTTCATACAGAGACGTGGCAGATGGCTGATGAGGCAGATGTGCTGACAAGGTATGACAAGTGGTCGAATTGAGGATTGACATGTGTCGTATATTTAGAGAATAGCATGGTTCAATGTGGAACCCATCCATTGGTCATTTCTATTAGAATTTTTTTTTGATTCAATGGGATTTGAACCCGTGACCTATGGTTTGGGTCGAAGCACTTTGGGCAGGGTCGGGCTACCAGTCCGACCACTATTGTGCTTGTTATATAAATTGTAAATTTAATATTCAAAGTGAAGCGGTGGTCCCATCAGTGGAGATTAAGGTTGGGGCCTAGTTCCCAACCTCGACGCATTTCCATGTGTATATGTTATATGACCACAACCCAGAAAAAATAGTTGGCGTAGATATTTGATATGGGATAGCCCCCAGTTATCGCTCCATATACCATGTGACCTGGTGTGTAATGGTTGGATCACGGATGTGGTGGATAAGCGCTCGGTTGGTCGGGCTATCCCATTGACCAGAGTGCTTGACCAGGGGCCTAAAAAACAAGGGCTTAACTAGATTTGGTGTGTGGAGGGTAGAGTTGTGGGCATATGGCCACAACATATAACCGAGAGCCAGGAATCCAGGAGGGAGCCAGTGAATTGTTGCCATCTCAGGGCCACTTGGAGGGCGCCCAAGTGACCAGGAGCCCGAGGAAAAGTGGTTGCACCTAGAATTTATGCCAAATGTGGGTTTTTATACTTTATATTATGATTTATTTATTTATTCTTAGCAGTTTTGAGAGATTTTGGTCATTTTTGGAAGATCTTAGGCCCTTTTTTAGGCCAAATCTTGGGGGGACGTTGGGAATTTTTTACCCAATTCAATCCTATATAAACCAAAGGTTCTTGAAGCCATGGAGGGGAGTTTAGAACATATAAATGTTGAATAATTTCCAAGCCAAAGCCATTTTTATGTAGGGAAACCATTGAGGAGAGAACCTTTGTGGGCCATTTCTGGGAGCTTCGTTCATCCGTTTTCAGTGCCGTCAATTTTGTTGGGTTCTTGAGATATGGTAGAACACGACCAGATCATTTTTGTAAGCCATTTGACAATGATAATATGTACTTTTGAATCTTTGAACAGAAATAAGAAAACCTGACCCACTGAGAAAAAGGCCCGGAGACGTAGGCGAGATTGTCGAACTCCATTATCATTTTATCTTGTTATAGTTTGCTGCCATTTTATGCTTATTTCCATATATGTATATGTTTATATGGCTTAGATGTTTCTTCATTAATTATTCCTCTTTCATTCAGTTCCTAAATGGTAATTTAACTCATGCTTTAAAACTCGACCATTGTCGTTTAAAAAATCTTTTCGGATCAAGTGGTATCAGAGCTAGGTGACGGTTGGTTTTTGAGCTCTCATGATTACCAAGGAAAGTATGAATCGTGGTGAAGGCGAGATTGTTGAACAGAATCCTAAGATTGGATTGAGAAAGATAAATTCTCACAGTGAGGAGATGGCATCGGAAGAGGGACTTTCTCATGATGAGAAAGAGTTTCAAAAGGATTTATTCGCCATGTCAGACATGCTAAAGGTTTTCTATGAGGATTACTTGGAATGGAAGAGACCGAATCTACGTGAGTATTCGAAGGTAGAAAGTGAAGAAGGAGAGGGTCCTCCTCAAATTCCTCCTTCACCTCCTTCTTCTCTATCATCTTCTTCTTCTTCAAGTTCAAGTTCTAAATCCACTACAAGAAAACATGTCCATAAACATAAACATGAAATTCCTTTACTTAAGATTGATATAAAATTTTAATTACCCATGTATGATGGTGAAGTTAATGCAGAGAGACTTGATAACTGGGTCAGACATATGGAGGTTTATTGCAGTGTGCAACAAATCAAGGCTGAGGCCATTCAAATCAAGTTTTCTTTATAACATCTCGCTCTTGCGCGCACTGAGCGAACTTATTCTTTGAGGACACTTTCTTGTAAGTGATCTGGGTTATTATATCTATTGGTCGTCTTGATTAATATTATGATATATTTTGGATTTGATGATATGTTCTTTGGTTGTATTACATAGATAGGTGTTATTTACTGGGTTCTCCTGAGTGTGTAGGACATTGGACCTCGAGGATGCAGAGGCATCGATGAAACCCCTTGGACTCTAGATCGAGTCAGGGAGTGGGTTGTTGGGTTGAATGTTGTTGATGTGATATATGTACATAATATTAGATGTTATGATGATTGATTATTATTGCTGAAATGATTTGTTTATGGATGCAGGTTGACGATAGCTTGCCGACCATACTCACATGTGGATTAGAGGGGTCACGTGGGACAACCAGAGACTTGAGGGAGAGGTGTGGCAGCAGCCCAACCACAACCTACTAGCATTCTCATCGTGGTGTGAACTGTAGGTTCAATATTACCTAGTTCGGGAAGACCCATGATGTCGTGAGGGAAGACTGTGAGAGTCACTCATGATGATTCTAAGGGGCGCGCAGTAAGGCAGGGACCTTATTCCTTAGAGGCCCTTAGTTTCCCACAAGATCATCTGGAAGAGTACTGACTCCAGAGGTTTGATGTCTATCAAAGTCAGTCAAGAGGCGGGTGGAACTCTTGGAGCACGTAATGTGTCCTGAATGGAACGCTGCACAAGGAAAACATAAAGAGGTGAGTGGCACCCTTGGAGAATGTAGTTCGTCTTGAAGGGCATGTCATGCAAGGAAAATGGAAAGAGGTGAGTGGCACCCTTGGAGCACCTAGTGCATCCTGAAGGGCACGTCTTGAGTTTAACTGGTAAGTGAATAAACCTAATCGGCCTTAAAATGAATGATGTGATAAGTAATATTTTTTTTAAAATTCCCTAATAAAAATGTCACCCAACCTAGTGAAATTAAAACCTATGTCTAAGTAGAACATGTGGTAAAAAATAATAATAATAAATAAACATGTAACAAGAAGGGGGGTAAGAAATTCAAATTTATTTATTAAAGTCAAAATTGTAATGGAGGATTAAAATTTTAAAAAGGGAAATGGTTGTTTTTATCTACATTTGCTAATTTAATTTTTAGTTAAAAAGAAAAGAGGTAAATGGTTGTTTTATCTACACTTACTAAATTAATTTTTAATTAAAGAGGAAAAAGGGTAAATGGTTGTTTTATCTACACTTGCTAAATTGATTTTTAGTTAAGGAAAAAGAGGGAAACTTAAATAAAATAGGAAACTTAAAGAAAAATGGGCAAAGTAAAGAAAAAGTTGAATGTCTAACTTAGTAAGTAATCTTTCCTTGGGAACTTGTTATTTATGAACTCAACTAGGAATTAAGTAAGGCCTAAGTAATTTAAGATTTGTAAGGAAATTTTGGGACACCGAGTGTTTTTAGGAATTCTTTTAGGTGGGTGAGGGAAATATGAATATTTAATTAATTATTAAAATTGATTTTTTGGTGCAACTAGGGGATGGGTGACATGTGTGTGGGGGAGGTTTTTAGAAATTATTTAACTGAAAAAGGAATTTTATGATAATTTCATAAACTAATTACTTTAAAAAAAAAATCTATAAAAAGGATGGAGGAGGAGGAGTATGCATCAAATCTTTTTGCCTAACGTTACGCTACTGAAATTTTACCTTGACTAAACTTTTTCTTGTGGGATTTGGGATACACAGCTCAGGTAACGAGTGGTAGCTCGACCTTGCGAGGTGATCTGGGTGCTAGAATTCTCTAATATTGTTTGCGAGGCCCCTTTGCAGCTCGAGGGGCTAAGGGGGAAGAAGAGTACCCCTAGTGTTGGCTGGGAGGTACCAGTGAGGTCACATCAGTTGGAAAGCAAGAGCTGGACGGAGCACGCACGTGGGACAACAACTTTGGAGCATTCGCGTTTGCCTAATGTATGCATATTAAATTTGTTACTTTCAATGAAATTTAATTTATACATGTTATTTTTCTATGCTCGGTTGAAGATTGCATTTGCATGAGATTTCTTGCACCTGCTTTCCTATGGTATGTGTAATCCCATTGCTCGTTGTATTCTGAATTGTTTTCCCATGGAAAAACCAACCTCTGATTGCAAAGACTTCTCTGTGCTTGTTTTTATTGATTAATACGAACAAAATTTGTGTTTTTATCTTTCGTCCCTTATGACTTAAGTTATTAGTCTGTGCTTGTGTAGTCGTCTAGGATCCTAATCGACGGTCATCACTCTGGTGTTTAAAGACTTATAGATTCAGATGCCCTGCTTTCCTGTGCATGGATAATGAGTGAAAAGTAAATTTCTCCCAGTTATCAAACCCTTACTTATCTCTGTGTTTTTTTTTTCATTAATCCCTGATCCTTGCGCCTTCTGGTGAATGAGTATCCTTGCGTTGATTGATTCATTGTTGAATGATTAGTCTTGTGGTTTCTTGTGATTGATTACTTCTACGTTTTCTTGTGATTGATTACTTCTGCGCTTTCCTTGTGAATGATTATCTCTACACTTTCTTTGTGAATGATTACCAATGCGATTTACCCCTGTGATTTTAGATAGTGATTCCTTTTTAATTGTTAAAACATCATATTTTAATTGTTAATCTGTATTTTCACATCAGTTTAAAAGGTTTTTTAAGCATCTTACTTGTTTCATATCCTTAGTCCTTCTGCGATGACAATTCGTGGTTGCATTCCTTCTCTACTTATATTTTCATTAACCCTTTTATAATTGCGAAGCCCTTTATACTTGTGAATCCCTTTATTTCTTTTATATTTGCATTATGACAATTTGTGGTTTCATTAATCCTTTTGTATTTGTGAATCCTTTTTAATAGACATCGAATTGGTTGTTAGAAATCGATGCCAATAGATTAGTCAAGATATTTATCGATAGTTTATCAATAGAAATTATCTCTGTGATTTTGCTGGGTAGAGATCCATTTTTCTCAGAGTTTCAATTTCACTTTTTAAGTGTATTTACACAACAATTTTGTTGAGCAGAGATCAAATTTTGTAGAGTTCCAATTTGCCTTTAAATGAAATCTACAAAACTATTTATATATTTGATTTTATGACAACAATTTTATATATTATAAGGACAATGATTTTATGTATTGTATGGACATCATACATACCAATGATATTATATTTAATAGATGGAAATATCATTATACAAAGTAGTAGTTATTAATCTATAGTTAGATTGTTGTTAGCTCAATGATGCAGGAGCATTTCTCCAAGCTAGTAGCGCGCCATCCAGCCAACACATTAGGCGTGCATTCAATGGAGAAGAGAGGCGCACCCCTCTCATTCTAAAATTTTGAATTTGAATTTAATGTATTAAATACTTGTAAGGATGGAAAAGCCAAAAATCCATGTGTATGCACATGCTTAGTTAAGAAGGCCTTAAATGGATTGTAAGGCTGAGATCTAGATCTGATTCGGACTAGACATCCATTCATTGTAAATTGAATGCAAATTAATGAGAGTTGGTGAGGATGGAGGGAAGAGATTGAAGAGCCCCCTCATGCAAAAGATCTAGCATCTCATTTTGAGTAAGTCGAAAAAGTCCGAGTAGAGGTTAGAGAAGAGAGAGTCAAGACTTTGTTGCAGTTCGAGATCGAACACATTGTAAAGAGGCATTTCAATTTAATACAAACAGAGCAATTTTTCCTGCATGTTGTTGTTCATGTGGTTGTGAGTTCATGAATGAATGCCATATGTGTGTTATGATATGTTGTAGATGTATGCTAAGTTGCATTTACAGTTTACAGATAGAAATCATTGTCTGTTGAGTTCTTTTATTCTAGGTCTGGGTTCTTTGTGGCTTCATGCAAGAGAGTGCATGATAGAGTACTGCAGTCTCTGAAAGCCAGTGCAAGGAATGCACTTCTGAATTCTGCGGAATTTCAGACAAAGACGTGCCAGGAGGGCGCACAAGCCAAAGTCTTGACTCAAGGAGAGGCCTCAAGGTTGTTGAACACCTTGGAGGTAATATTGTGCAGAGGGAAGCACAGAGAGGACATAAATATTGAAGGATCTGTAGAGCTCTGCCAGGAGGGCATTGAGCAAATGCATAGAATGTACAGGAGAACTCTATTTTTAGTTCAGAGAGGGAACAGAGTCACTGAGGATTCTATGGAAGCTCTGTCAGGAGGGCATTGAGCAGGTGCATAGAGTGCACAGAAGAAATCTATTCTGAGTTCAGAGGAATAAGAAGTGTCAAGAGAAGACCTTCATAGGGTTATTGAACACTGTGCAGGCTTAGCAAGGGGTGCTTGAGCATAAGTTGCCAGGGGGGCACTTATATCCCTTTAGGGAGAGAGAGGTACAAAGACCATCGGGTCTGAGCGGTTGAAGCTCAAGGAGAAATTTATTTCAAGTCTCAAGCTCAGGAGGAGTAGTGATTTCATGCACAGGGCAGTGACCAAGAAGTTGCAGAGACCAAGAGGAAACCCTTTGGAGGGTTCAGATTTTGACAAATCTCAGGAGGGAGCTACAACTACCGTTGGAACAGGTAGAGGAGAAGATCTGGATCATTAAGATCTACACCCAGACACACGCAGGAGAGCGCAGTGGAAGAGAACAGATCTGAAACATCATATCTGGGCGCACAGACTGATAGCCATAGGATCCAGGAGAAATTACATGAGCTTTAACCTCTGTGAGTTAGAGCAGACTAGGCTCTATTGGAATTTCAGAGTTCGAGAGAAGGAGCATCAAGGGATCATGGAGTCGTTGTATTGTGAACTTCTGATTCACGAATTTCTGAAAAGACCAGAACCGTCGGATCGAGGAGAGCACAACCCTCGATCTCGTAAAGATCAGAATTCAAAATTCATAGGTTCGGGAGATAGGGGCCTCACTGCCATGGATTTTCCCGATCCGAGAAGTCTTGAAAGAATCGGGAGCCTCCATCTCAAGGGACGTGTGGAAGAAATTTGGAAGCATCGAAGCTTCGGACATTGGGAGTCCGAGAGGTAAGAGTTATGAGATAGGAAGTCCTGGGTCGTGAATTTTTGAAACACCGAAACATCGGGACCATCCAACAAGGGGACACATGGCAGCGATCGAGGCATCAGGAGATTCCCAAAAAGGCCCATTTCGGCAATCCAGGTAACGGGGAATTCAAAGGACAAGAGTCAGAGCTCTTGACCCAGAAAACCCGAAACAATGTGATTCATTGGATGTGGGAGGATTACAGTCGTTGATCTCCCTTTGATTTGGTACTTCGGTATTTCGGGTACCGCGAAGTCCAAGGAGCAAGGATCGGGAAACCTTGCATCGCGGGATCGTGAAATTTGAAATCCTGAAAGCATTGAAGGGACATGGAAGGAAGCTGACATTTCGTCATACCGGGATTCGGGATTTCAGAATTCCTGAAGGCAAGGAGTCCGGGCTCTTGGGGATGAAAACCCCGAAGTCGTGAAAGTGCGATGTCTCCTTGGAGCGAGATGTTGAAGGTGGGGATTTTGGGTTTCGGCATACCGAGGATACCACAGATAGAGAACCGGTCAACTTCACATCAGAAGTCCCGAAGTCACGAAACATGGCACAACTTTGGAGGAGAAAGCACCCAGTGAAAGGTGGAAGCGGGTGACAGGTGGTGGACACACGTCGCCTGGAAAGGAGTCAACCCATCACTGACTTATCGCGTCTCGGGGACTCAAAAAGGAGGAGCACGAAGGTTCGACACTCCAACTCATGATATCGTGAGTTGTGAGTAGTGCTAGTGCTTATCCCTAGCCGACGGTGTATGTGTGGAAGGCAGTAGCAAGGAGGAGTTATACCCGTATCGCATCTTAGGTATCGACATTTGGAGAAAGAGGAGTCAAGGGTCCTCGACCCATGAACTTGCAAGTTTCCAAAGGAACTTGTGTTAAGGCCTTGGTCATAGCACTGAGGTCACATGGAGGTGAAGCTCGCACCTTGTCCATGTTCGCACAGGTGGGGTTTCTGAAGGACCTGTGGATTCACTGAGGGTTCCCGCTGGGAATCAAATTGAGCACTTCGGCTCTAGGAAAACTCAGAACGATCCTAAGACTGAGAGGTCGCACAGAACCTACTGAGGCAGGGGGTGTTGTGTCAATTTTAGTATCAGAGCCACTTTCTGTCTATAGACTGTAGGCAGAAGGAGGCAGAGGAAAAAAGGAAAACACTCTGATATGCATTAATTTGGTATCAGAGCTTGTGTTTGTCTGTATATTTCAGGCAAAGTGAGCTAGAAGAAAAGGATTACTCTGATACACATCAAAGTGGTATTAGAGCCACTTTCTGTTTGTATACTGTAGACAAAAGGAGGTAGAGAAGATAAGGGAAAGAAAATACTCTGGTACACATCATTTTGGTATCAGAGGCATCTTGTAGAGACAGGAAGAAGAAGACAAAGTGTTGGAACTTTGTGGTGATTGTTTGCAGGTATGCAGCAGTCAAAGAGACAGTCAAGAGGACTGTAGGAAAATCTATAAGCACTCACAATCTAAGGAGTGACATCAACAAGTTTTCCAGAAGAGCAAACAGGAACAGGCGAAAATGGCTATTGAAGGCCATGGACATGGTGGAAGGAAGAACCATCAGCAGCAGAGAAAGGATGTGATGGATAAGGAGCTCGTTGAGATGAGAGCAAGGATGGAGAAGCTTGCATTGCATATGAAGCAGGAAGAAAAGTCAAGATGGGTATATGAATAGCCTCTGAGGAGGAAAGCTAAATGTCCAGTCAGGAAATTGGTGGCCAAAAGACAGCAGGGGCTGTTAAAGAGATTTTTGAGGCATGTTGAAAGCCTCAGGGATGATGAAGAGGAGATGGTTCAGGTATGTGAACCAGAAGTTGGGATAAATATCAGTGATGAGGATGAAATGAGATCACTGGAGGACCTCATAGACTGTCAGCAGGACAACGAAGAAATTTCATGTTTCCAGGAGGGCAATAAGAAGAGATCAGCTGAAGATCTCAAAGATTACCAGGAGCGCAGCAGGAAAATTCCGTATTTCCAGGTGGGTAGAGGAAGAGAGATGAGACTATCTGAAAATCTCATGAACTTCGAGGTGAGTTCAGATCAACAAGAAGATATGATGGAGAAGGAGGATCAGAAATTTCTTCTGATCATTGGAGGAATTGAAATATTCCTGCCACGTAGCCCAGTTGAGGCCAGCATGTGTGTTGTCGATGCAACAACAGCAGAAAGAGAGCCAAATGTGACTGTCAAAGAAGAAGAAAAGGTGGAGCAGACAATGATTTTTTCCCAAGCAGAAGAAGGGGATGAACATTCTGAGGAATGGCTCAACATTTTCAGCCAGGAAGCTGGAACGGAGAAGACTACAACACTAAAGCTTGCAGTAGAAGAAGAAGAGGAGGAGATAGATAGCATGAGCTTTGTTGATCTGTGTGAAGAGATTGAATACCTGGAGAGAAGGGTGATAGTGCAAGGCATGCACATCCAACAATTCAGGTTGGAAACAGAGGGAGAACACCAGCCCAAGGAGTAGATGGAATAAGTTGGAGACATGCCAGCAGCAGGAATGGTAGAAGCAAAGCTACCATAGGAAGAGGCTGAACAGAAGTTCAGTCAGGAGACTGCAGAGTTGGATTCTGCAGCAGAGTGGTAAGATAAGGCTATAGCAGATGGAGAATATGGCATGGGAGATCATGAATATCTACCCATTTGTAGAGAATAAGTACAGCCGAGGATACTGCATACAAAGAGCCAACAATTGGAGCAGTTGGATGGGGAGATCGAGGAGATCAGAAGGGTGATGATCAGATCAGCAGAAGAGGTCAGCAATGAGAATCTGAGCAGAAGAAGACCTGCAAGAGTAGGAGGGCATCAACAATAGTAGCAGTAGAGAGATGGAGCAAATGGACAGCTCCAAAGAATAGTTTGGGATCCAGGTGGTTTTCAACAACAGAGATGGGAAGCTCATGAGAAGGAACTCATAATTTTTTCACAGTAGAGGAGTATGATGCAGGAGCATCACTCCAAGCCAGCAGCACGCTAGCCAGTATCGCTCCATCCAGCCAACACATCAGGCATGCATTCAATGGAGAAGAGAGGCGCAACCCTCTCATTTTCAAATTTTGAATTTGAATTTGACGTATTAAACGCTTGTAAGGCTGGAAAAGCCAAAAATCCATGTGTATGTGCAGGCTTAGTTAAGAAGGCCTTAAATGGATTGTAAGGCTGAGATCTAGATCCGATTCAGACTAGACAACCATTCATTGTAAATTGAATGCAAATTAATGAGAGTTGGTGAGGATGGAGGGAAGAGCTCGAAGAGCCCCCTCATGTAAAAGATCTAGCATCTCATTTTGATAAGTTGAAAAATTCAGAGTAGAGGTTAGAGAAGAGAGAGTCGAGACTCTATTGCAGTCCGAGGTTGAACACATTGTAAAGAGGCATTTCAATTTAATACAAACATAACAGTTTTTCTTATATGTTGTTGTTCATGTGGTTGTGAGTTCATGAATGAACGCCATATGTGGGTTATGATATGTTGTAGATGTATGCTAGGTTTCATTTGCAGGTTACAAACATAAGTCATTGTCTGTTGAGTTCTTTGATTTTAGGTCTGGGTTCTTTGTGGCTTCATGCAAGAGAGTGCATGACAGAGTATTACGGTCTCTGAAATCTAGTGCAAGGAATGCACTTCTGAATTCTGTGGAATTTCAGACAAAGACGTGCCAGGAGGGTGCACCAGCTGAAGTCTTGACTCAAGGAGAGGCCTCAAGGTTGTTGAACACCTTGGAGGTAAGACTGTGTAGAGGGAATCACAGAGAAGACAGAACTATTGAATATTCTGTAGAGCTCTGCCAAGAGGGCATTGAGCAAGTGCATAGAGTGCACTGGAGAACTATATTTTGAGTTCAGAGAGGGAACAGAGTCACTGAGGATTATGTGGAAGCTCTGCCAGGAGGGCATTGAGCAGGTGCATAGAGTGCACATAAGAACTCTATTCTAAGTTTAGATGAAGAAGAAGTGTCAAGAAAAGACCTTCACAGGTTTATTGAACACCCTGCAGGCTCAGCAAGGGGTGCTTGAGCATAAGTTGCCAAGGGGGCACGTATATCCCTTCAGGGAGAGAGAGGGATAGAGACCATCGGGTTTGAGAGGTTGAAGCTCAAGGAGAACTTTATTTCAAGTCTCAAGCTCAGGAGAAGTAGTGCTTTCATGCACAAGGCAGTGACCAATAAGTAGCAGAGACCAAGAGGAAACCCTTTGGAGGGTTCAGAGTTTGAAATAGCTTAGGAGGGAGCTCCAGCTACCATTGGAACAGGTAGAGGAGAAGATATGGCTCGTTAAGATCTATGCCCAAACACACGCAGGATAGCACAGTGGAAGAGAATAGATCTGAAACATCAAATATGGGCGCACGGACTGATAGCCATCGTATCCAGGAGAAAGTACATGATATTTAACCTCTGTTAGCTAGTGCAGACTAGGCTCTATCAGAATTTTAGATTTCGGGAGAAGTAGCGTCAAGGGATCATGGATTCATTGTATTGCGAACTCCCAATTCATGAATTTTCGAAAATACCAGATCCATCGGATCGAGGAGAGAACAACCGCCGATATCGTAAAGAGAGGAATTCATAATTCGGAGGTTCAGGAGACAAGGGCATCACTGCCGTGGATTTTCCCGATCTGAGAAGTCCCAAAATAATCGGGAGCATCCATATCAAGGGACGCGTGGCAAAAATACGGAAGCATCGGAGCTTCGGACATCGAGAGTCTGAGAGGTAAGAGTTGTGAGATAGGAAGTCACGGGTCGCGAAGTTCCAAAACACGGAAACCTCGGGACTGTCCAACAGGGGGCCACGTGGCAACGATCGAGGCATCGAGAGATTCCCGAAAAGGCCCATTTCATAATTCCGGGTACCGAGGAATGCAAAGGACAAGAGTCAGAGCTCTTGACCCGGAAAACATGAAACAACATGAGCCATTGGATACAGGAGGATTACAGTTATTGATCTCCCTTTGATTTGGTACTTCGGTATTTCGGGTACCGGGAAGTCCAGGGAGAAAGGATCGGGCAACCTTGTGTCGCAGGATCGTGAAACCCGAAATCCCAAAAGCATTGAAGTGACATGGAAGGAAGTCGGCATTTCGACATACCAAGATTTGGGATTTCATAATTCCTGAAGGCAAGGAGTTCGGGCTCTTGGGTATGAAAACCCCGAAGTCTCAAAAGTCTGACATGTCCTTGGAGCGAGACATTGAAGGCGGGGATTTTGGGTTCTGGCATACCGAGGATCCCATAGACAGAGAACCGAGCAACTTCACATCGAAAGTCCTGAATTCACGAAACGCGACAGAGATTTGGAGGAGAAAGCACCCAGTGAAAGGTGGAAGCGGGTGACAGTTGGTGGACACACATCACCTAGAAAGGAGTCAACCAATCACTGACTTATCGCGTCTTGTGGACTCCTAAAGGAGGAGAACGAAGGTTCGACACTCCAACTCACGAGATCACGAGTTGTGAGTAGTGATAGTGCTTATCCCTAGCCGACGATGTATGTGTTGAAGGCACTAGCAAGGACGAGCTATACCCATATTGCATCTTGAGTATCGGCATTTGGAGAAAGAGGAATCGAGGGTCTTCGACCCACGAACTCATGACATCGCGAGTTTTGAAAGGCGCTTGTGTTAAGCCCTTGGCCATAGCACTGAGGTCGCATGGAGGTGAAGCTCGCACCTTGTGCATGCTCGCACAAGTGTGGTTTATGAAGGACCTGTGGATTCACTGAGGATTCCCGTTGGGAATCAAATCGAGCGCTTCGGCTCTAGGAAAACTTAGAACGATCCTAAGACTGCATATCGCGCAGACCTGCTGAGGTAGGGGGTGTTGCGTCACCCAACAATTGCTTTTAAATATTATTATTGAAAGAAATTTTATGGTGAGCGAATTACCATGATTTATGTTGAGCGTTGATGAATGATTTTTTTAAATGTTAGACAACACTATCACACATCTAATAGGTAGTGACATCATGTTATTTATAGATATCAAAATCTTGTTTTAATGGACATCGATCTCTTGTATTTGCTTGACAACGATTTTTGTTTGTTTTTAGATCTATGCTTGACAACGATTTTTATTCATTTTTAGATCTGTGCTTGACATCGATTTGTATTTCTGCACAAATGTTTATTAATGGTAGTGATTTACCATTGTTGACAAAAAATATGTTGACAGTGATCTTGTTTGTTTTATTGTATGACAGCGTTATCATATATGATGTCACTTTATGTGTTATCATGTTTTCTCATTTTATATACTTATTTACATGTTGGATGTAGCATGGATAAATCATCTACATATACTCTTATTACTTAGACATTATGATATACTTATGGAGCAAAACACACATTCTTATTGATCTTGCATATTTCTTTTGTTGATTCATATTGTTTAGTTAACAATAAAATTTTATCCACAATCTATTAATTATAAATTATATAAGTGCAAGGTATATATCCAGGCTTCCAGGCACTTAGAGTACAAAGTTGAGCTAGAGGATATGATCAACTTTAACCATGTTGTGATACTGTAACATTTTTAATATGTAAATGTTTTTAATTTATGGGTTTGTAAGGATCTTTTATAAATAATTTAACAGAACTTTTGAAATCTGTACGACAATCTTTCCACAATTCGATGTTTCAAACTTTTTGTTTATTTTAATTTTCAAAGCTTTCCTGGATTGTCGTCAGAGTTCCTACTTGTCCCTTCTGGTGAAACACTGGAATGCACAAGAACTGGACTATGCCAGATAAAGAAAGTTCAATGGAAATAGGAGAGAAGCCACTACCTTTATGAATTTGGCATATTGATACTCTATGTTTGATTACAAAAGGTTTCCAATAAACATTTTATCTTATACTCTTTGAAAAATGGACATAATGGATAGAGTAGTGCAGTGTCTCAGTGAGAGTAGTAGTGAAAGAGAAATATGGCTATTCATGTCATACATGGACGACAACTGCATTATTATCCAGTCGCGCGGGTGGGCTGGCCGCATTTTCATTGCTTCCGACCAGTTACAATATATGTCATCTATAAGAGTCTTTGGAGTATAAAAGGGTGCCTCATAAGAAAATGAGAAATCCTTCGGTTGGATGCACAATTCGATTATTGAAAGATGTCACTTTGTGTCTTGTCGACTTATTGATTGGGTGCTTGGGTATAGGCTTCGTGTAATTTTTTAACAAATAATTCGGTCTCCCAGCGTGATGGATTTAGCTTGGGTTAAGGGTCTAGATATGTTATGTTGTTCCATGGTTACTGTCACTCCTATTACCTTGTGACGACGTGATTCTTGATGAGGGGATCATTGCACACCCTGACAAATAGATGCGAATGATAACCTGGCCTGAGTCTTGTGCTTCTCGATGTGCATGTATTGTTCATTGTAGTTGATGTTGGTACTTGGTTTTGTAATGCCTTAATGGATTTGTTTTTTTGCGTCGTAGAGGGTTCTAGTTACTGGTCGTCGAAGCCGTTGTGTCGAGTTGTTGAGGTTGTGTTTTATCTTGTAGGCGTTGTCTTGCTTGTGTTGAGCGAGTAGCCATTTTTATCTGTCTATAGATTATCGCATGTTTCGTCCAGTTGCTTGATGTGCTAGTATGTTGAGTCATTGTTGTTTGTTTCCTCATTTTCATGTGTTGTGCTCATCGTCAAGTTGTGTTGATATTTTGTTGTCGTTGATCCCTTCCTTCTTAAAAAAAAAAATTTATTTGTTTTTGCGTTGCATCGCATGTATTCGTAATGACATGGGTCCTTACATATGGTATCAAAGTGGGTTCAACCCCGCGACTATGGATCACCATTCTTTCTACTACAATAAAACCTTGATTAATAACCTAGCGCTATTTAAAACTTAACTTTCCCATGCAGTAAGCATGGTTAGATGACATTGTAGAGATTCACGATGTGGTGCCAAGGGAGGAGGCGCAACGCCTCCAGTAGCATCCATGCCAGAGGGGTCTAACCCCCAGGGAGATGAATAAGTGTCATATGGTGCGCAACCGCATCAGACACCAGCTAGACAATCACTAGGATGTCATGGCTTCTAGAGAGGATCCACTTTCACTACACCTCGACGACCAGTGCCTCAACAGTGGACTCCTTACCAAGGACCACAACACCAACAATAGTGTTGACCACAATGACAACAATTTAGGCGTGTTCAGCAGAACAGACCAGGATTCCAGGTCAGTAGGCCATCAAATTCTACTTCGAGTATCAGGAGTAATGGACTGAAGAAAGGGTGTTGGACATGTGAGGAGCCACATTACTAACATCACTACCCAGTGGAGAGGACTAGATCATCTGGATCAGTCGGACCCACTACCATGGGATATTTGGGCAAGGCCCATCAAATTCATGCATCGGTGAATAACCTCCAGGAAGAGCACCAGTTGACTATGCTCGAGACATCAGGTACCATAGTTGACCAGACCCTTAGTATTTTGATATATCTAGGTGCTACAGAGAGTTTCATTTCTGGTGCAGTGCTAAAAAGAATTAAGGTAAAGAAAATCGAACAGGATGAGTTTAGCTTTCTAAAAATGGCTTCAGGAACCAAACAAAAGGTTGGAGGGAAGTTTATGGGTTGTAGCCTTCACCTGGGAGAGTTTGTCACTAGGGCCAACCTATACGTCACGATCTTAGGATATCATCACGTCGTGATCGGTATGGACTGGTTAGAATCGCATGAGGCGATACTCAACTGTAAGACGAAATGGTTGATCTTGGTCGATCATAAAGGACAGATACACTGGATTGTAGGTTGGAACTAGGGATTTTCCCTGAGGTTCATCTCTTCTTTGCATCTATGGAATAACATACAGAAGGGATGTAATATTTATGCAATCCTTGCATTAAATGAGAAACGAGTAGAAGAAGGTATAGAACACCTTTCAGTGGTGATATAGTTTGCGAACGTCTTCCCTTAGGAGTTACCTGGTATGCCACCAGAGAGAGAGTTGGAATTTACCAATGACCTAAAACCGGGGACTGAACCAATAGAAAGAATGCCTTATCAAATGTCAACCTTGGGGTTACAGGAGTTGATAATGCAACTGAAGGAGTTGTTGGACCTAGGACTTATACATCCAAGTGTGTCACCGTGGGGTGTGCATGTTATCTTCATATGGAAGAAGGATGGGTCATGGAGACTCTGCATTGACTATCATCAACTGAACAAGGCAATGATCAAGAATCGGTATCTGTTGCCAATGATTGATGATCTATTTGATCATATGAAGGGTGGGAAAGTGTTTTCAAAGATCGACTTGAGATCAGGGTATCACCAATTACATATCAAAGAGGAAGAAATCCCTAATACTTCCTTTAAGATGAGGTTTCGAGATTACGAGTTAACTTCTTTACCATTTGGACTAACGAACGCCCCAGGGGTATTTATGAGTTTGATGAACGGGGTGTTTCGCGATTACTTGGAAAAGTTCTACCAAGTATTCATTGATGATATTTTGATTTACTCTCGGATGATGGAGAAGCACAATGTGCACTTTCGCTTGGTAATACAGTGTCTATGAAAGAAAACATTCTATGGGAAGTTGTCCAAATGCTTGTTTTATCAATCAAAGATTCACTACTTAGGGCATGTCATATTTGGCGAAGGTATCATTGTGGATCCAACAAACGTCGAGGCTATTATGGAATGGTCTGCACCAACGAATGTCCCTAAAGTGCATAGCTTCATGGGTTTAGTGGGATACTATCGACGGTTCATCGAGGGTTTTTTGAAGATAGAAAATACGATTATGAAATTGCAGAAGAAGAACAAGAAGTTTGTTTGGACCAAGAAATGTGTGGAAGCATTTCGGAGGCTCAAGGAGTTGTTGACAACAACATCGATACTAAAGGTCCCTGACATGGATGCGAACTTCTTGGTATGCATTGACGCGTAAAAGGAAGGCTTAGGTGGAGTCTTGATGCAATACGGTCGAGTGATCACTTACATCTCCAGAAGATTGAGACGGCATGAGGATAACTATGCGATGCACGATTTATCATTGTTAGCCATTGTGCATGCCTTGAGAGTTTGGAGACACTACCTTATTGGATGGAAACTTGAACTAAAAATAGACCACTCTGGACTACAATACATCTTTGCGCAAAACGACTTGAATGCAGGACAATGACGTTGGTCGGAACTGCTTAGCGAGTACAATTTCAAGATTACTTACATAGAGGGAACAATGAACAGAGTGTTTGATGCGTTAAGTCAGAGACCATGCATATTTTCAGTGATGCCTCTTTAAATGAATCTATGTGAAAATATTCTAACTTTACATCCCAATGATGATTGGTACAAAGAGGTCAAGGATTTTATTGGACAGAACACAAGGATGGTACCAAGATTTGAAGGATTTACATTTGGCGACGACAGATTATTGAGATTTAAAGATAAAATTTACATACCTACCAACGATGAGTTGAGGATTTTCATCCTAAACGAGGCTCATACAGTAGTGTATATGGCTCATACTGGATTCATGAAGATGAGGGAAGACCTTAAACCCTTATTCTTCTATAAAGGAATGAAGGAAGACATAGTCAAGTATGTGGCTAGATGTCTAGAATGTCAGCAAGTGAAGGCTAAGCATAAACATCCGGTAGGATTACTACAGCCACACGTAATTCTGAAATCGAAATGGGAGGTCATTTCAATGGATTTTATTGCGGATTGCCACTAATGGAAAGGAGACACGACTCTATTTTTGTGGTAGTCAACACTCTAATGAAGAGCACTCATTTTATTCATGTCTGTATGACGTATCAAGCACCTGACATAGCTAGAGTTTTCATCAATGAGATTGTGAGGTTGCATGGCGTGTCTAAGAGGATTATATCCGATCGAGGATCGATGTTTACTGGATGATTTTGGACTAGTTTCCAAGAGGCCTTGGGAACCCAACTTAACTTTAGCACTACAGATCACCTGGAGACAGACGGGAAGACCGAATGAAAAAACCAAATCTTGGAGGATATGTTTCACATGAATGTTATGGACCAAGATAAGAATTGGGAAGAATTCTTGCCCTAGCAGAATTCACATACAACAACAGTTATCAAAGCACCATTAAGATGTCACCTTTCGAGTTTCTTTATGGGCGACCCTGTCGGACGCCTTTGATTTGGGATCAGATTGAGGATAGGGTCTTGGTGGGACCAGAATCGATCCAAGAAATGGAATATCAAATGCAAAGAATAAGACAAAGGATCAAGGAAGCAATGGACCAGCAGAAGAGTTATGTCGATGCGCACCATGTCGACCGTAGTTATGAATTTGGTGATCGATTATTCTTGCGGGTGAAGCCGCATAAGAGTTCGATCAAGTTTATAAATTGTGATAAACTTTCTCCTAGGTTCATGAGACCTTTTGAGATTGTGGAAAAGAAGGGGCCTGTGGCCTATCAAATAGCCTTGCATGATTCTTTAAGGCATATGCATGATGTTTTTCACATATCTGTTTTGAGACATTATATTAGTGATCCTACACATGTTATTGACATGATTTCCTTGTAGGTATCCGATGAGGGTGTGTTCATGGAAGTGCCAATCCGCATCCTGGACCATCACATTCGACAACTACGGTGTCGAACAGTAGATCAGGTCAAGGTCCAGTGGGACAACTATTGTTCGCACTTGGCGACCTGGGAGGATGCATATGATATGCATCGACAGTTTCCATTTTTGTTTGATAGGTAGACTTATGATACTGTGATACACTTTATTTCGGCACTTAGATATTGTGAAACTTCAGGACAAAGTTTATACCAAGAGGGGGTGTATGTAACATCCCACTCTTGCACACACTGAGTGAACTTATTCTTTGAGGACACTTGCTTGCAAGTGATCCGGGCTATTATATATGTTGGTCGTTTTCTTTATGATTATGAGATATTATGGATTTGATGATATGTTATTTGGTTGTATTACATAGGCAGGTGCTATTGACTGGGTTCTCCTGAGTGTGAAGGACTTTGGACTTCAAGGATTCAGAGGCATTGATAAAACCCCTTGGACTCTGGATCGAGTCAGGGAGTGGAGTGTTGGATTGAATGTTGTTGATGTGACATATGTACATATGATTAGATGTTATGATGATTTATTATTATTGCTAACATGATTCGTTGATGGATGCAGGCTGACGATAGCTTGTCGACCAGACTTATGTGTGGAGTAGAGGGGTCACGCAGGAAAACCAGAGACTTGAGGGAGAGGTGTGGAAGGATCCCATGCACATCCTACTAGCACTCCCTCCATGGCTCAAACAATAGGTTAACAATTACCTATTTCGATAAGACCCATGATTTCATGAGGGCAGACTATGATAGTCGCTAACGATGATTCTAAGGGGCGCGCAATAAGGAAGGGGCCTTGTTCCTTAGAGGCCCTTAGTCTCCTAAAATATCACCTGGAGGAGTATTGACTCCAGGGGTTTGATGTCTACTAAAGTCAGTCAAGAGACGAGTGGCACCCTTGGAGTAAATAGTGCATCTTGAAGGGCACGTTGTGCAAGGAAAATGGAAAGAGGCGAGTGGCACCCTTGGAGCATGTAGTGCATCTTGAAGGGCACATCGCGCAAGGAAAACAGAAAGAGGCAAGTGACACCCTTGGAGCACCTAGTGCGTCCTGAAGGGCACGTCGTGATTTTAATTGGTAAGTGAATAAACCTAGTCGGTCTTAAAATGAATGATGTGATAAGTAAGATTTAAAAACAATTATCCCTAATAAAAATGTCTCCCAACCTAGTGAAATTAAAATATAGGTCTACGTAGAACATGTGGTCAAAAAAAAATTAATAATAAATAAACATGTACCAAGAAGGGGGCAAATAATTTCAAATTTATTTATTAAAGTCAAAATTATAATGGAGGATTAAAATTTTAAAAAGGGAAATGGTTGTTTTTATCTACATTTGCTAATTTAATTTTTAGTTAAAAACAAAAGAGGGTAAATGGTTGATTTATCTACACTTGCTAAATTGAGTTTTAGTTAAAAAAGAAAAAGAGGGAAACTTAAAAGAAATAGAAAACTTAAAGAAATAGGGGAAACTTAAAGAAAATGGGAAACATAAAGAAAAATTTGAATGTCTAACTTAGTAAGGAATCTTGCCTTGGGAACTTGCTATTTATGAACTCAACTAGGAATTAAGTAAGGTGTAGGTCATTTAAGATTTGTAAGGGAATTTTGGGACACCAAGGAGTGTTTTGGGGAATTCTTTTAGGTGGGTGAGGGAAATAAGAATATTTAATTAATTAATAAAAATGATTTTCTAGTGCAACTAGGGGATGGGTGACATGTGTACGGGGGAGGTTTTTTGAAATTATTTAACTGAAAAAAGAATTTAATGAGAATTTGGGAAAATAATTACTTAAAAAAAACCTCTATAAAAAGGATGGAGGAGGAGGAGTATGCATCTCATCTTTTTGCGTAACGTTACGCTGCTGAAATTTTGCCTTGACTGAACTTTGTCTTATGGGAGTTGGGATACCCAGCTTGGGTAACGAGTGGTAGATCAACCTTGCAAGGTGAGTTGGGTACTAGAATTATCTGGTATTATGTGTGTGGCCCCTTTGTGACTCGGGGGGCTCAAGGGGAAGAAGAGTAACCATAGAGTTGGTTGGGAGGTACCGGTGAGGTCACATCGGTTGGAGAGCAAGAGTTAGATGGAGCGCGCACGAGAGAGCAAATTTGGAGCATTCATGTTTGGCTAAGGTACTCCATTCAAAGTTGTTAATTGCAATGAAATTTAATTTACACATGTTATTTTTCTGTGCTCGGTTGAATATTTTGTTTCCATGAGCTTTCTTCCACCTTCTTTCCTACGATATTTCTAATCCCCTTGCTTGTAGTATTCTGAATTGTTTTCCCATGGAAAACCCAACCTTTGATTGCAATGACTTCTTTGTGTTTGTTTTTATTGATTAATACAAATAAAAATTATGTTTTTTATATTTCGCCCCTTATCCCTTAAGTTATTAGTCCATTCCTGAGCAGTCGGCCATGAGCCGAATCGACGGTCGTGAATCTAGTGTTTAAACACTTATAGATTCAAATGTTTTTCTTTCTTGTGCATGGATAATGAGTGAAAGATTAGTTTTTCCCAGTTATCAAACCCTTACTTATCTCTGTATTTATTTTTTCATTAATCCTTGATCCTTGCGCCTTCTGGTGAATGAGTATCCTTGCGTTGATTGATTCATTGTTGAATGACTAGTCTTGCAGTTTCTCATGATTGATTACTTATGTGTTTTCTTGTGATTTATTTCTTATGCGCTTTTCTTGTGAAAGGTTATCTCTGCGCTTTCTTTGTGAATGATTAACAATGTGATTTACCCCTGTGATTTTAGACAATGATTCCTTTTTAATTGTTAAAACAATGGATTTTAATTGTTAATCTGTATTTTCACATCAGTTTAAAAGGTTTGTTAAGCATCTTACTTGTTTGATATCCATAGTATTTTTGCGATGAAAATTAGTGGTTGCAATCCTTCTCTACTTATATTTGCATTACTCCTTTTAGAATTATGAAGCCCTTTATACTTGTGAATCCCTTTATTCCTTTTACATTTGTGAATGCCTTTATATTTTCATTATGACAATTTGTGGTTGCATTAATCCTTTTATATTTGCGAATCATTTTTAATAGACATCGAATTGTTTGTAGAAAGCAATGTAAATAGATTAGTCAAGAGATTTATCCATAGTTTATCAATAGGATTTATCTCTGTGATTTTTCTGGGCAAAGATCCATTTTTATCAGAGTTTCAATTTCACTTTTAAAATGTATTTAAACAACAATTTTAATGACCAGAGATAAAATTTTGTAGAGTTCCAATTCACCTGTAAACTAAAATTACACAACGATTTATATATTCGATTTTATGACAATGATTTTATATATTATAAGGACAAAGATTTTATGTGTTGTATGGATACCATACATACCATCGATATTATATTTAATATATGGAAATATTATTAGACACCGTAATAGTTATTAATCTACAACTAGATTGTTGTTAACCCAACAATTGCCTATAAATCTTATTATTGACAACATGTTTGTTGTGAGCGGATTACCATGATTTATGTTGAGTGTTGATGAGCGATTTTTATAAATGTTAGACAGTGTTATCACGCATCTAATAGACAATGAAATCAAGTAGTTTATAGATAGAAAAATATTTTTTTAATGGACAGTGATCACTTGTATTTGCTTGACAATGATTTTTATTCGTTTTTAGATCTGTGCTTGAAAACGATTTTTATTCGTTTTTAGATCTATGCTTGACAGTGATTTTTATTTCTAGACAGATGTTTATTAATGATAGTGATTTAACATTTTTGACAACAAATATGTTGACAACTATCTTGTTTTTTTTATTGTATGGCAACGCTATCATGTATGATGTCACTTTATGCGCTATCATGTTTTCTCGTTTTATATTCTTATTTACATGTTGGATGTAGCATGGATAAATCATCTACATATACTCTTATTACTTAGACATTATGATATACTTATGGAGAAAAACACACATTCTTATTGATGCTACATATTTATTTTGTTGATTCATATTGTTTAGTAAACAATAAAACTTTATCCACAATCTATTAATTATAAATTATATAAATGCAAGGTATATATCCAGGCTTCCAGACACTTAGAGTATAGAGTTTCACTAGAGGTTATGATCAATTTTAGCAGTGTTGCGATACTGTAATGTTTTTAACTTATGCGTTTGTAAGGATCCTTTATAAGTAATTTAACAAAACTTTTGAAATATGTACGATGATCTTTCCACAATTCGATGTTCCACACTTTTTGTTTATTTTAATGTTCAAAGATTTCCTGGATTGTCGTCAGAGTTCCTACTTTTCCTTTCGAGATACATTGGACTGTGACAGAATTGGACTATGCCAAATAAAGCAAGTTCAATGAAAATGGGAGAGAAGCTACTACCTTTATGAATTTGGCTTATTGATACTCTCTGTTTGATTATGAATGGTTTAAAATAAACATTTTATCTTATCCTCTTTGCAGAATGAACAGAATGGATAGAGTAGTGCATTGTCTCAGTGATAGCAGTAGTGAAAGAGAAATATGGTTATTCATATCGTACATCGATGAAAATTGCATTATTATCCAGTCGCGCGGGCGGGTTGGCCGCATTTTCATTGTTGTCGATCAGTTACAATCTCTGTCATCTATAAGAGTCTGTGGAGTATAAAAAGGTGCCTCATAAGAAAACGAGAAATCATTCGGTCGGATGTGCAATTTGATTATTGAATGATGTCACTTTGTGTCTTGTCAACTTGTTGATTGGGTGGTTGGGTATAGGCTTCATGTAATTTTTTAACAGATAATTCGGTCTCCCAGCACGAGGGATTTAGCTTGGGTTAAGGGTCTAGATATGTTATGTTGCACCATGGTTACTGTCATGCATATGACCTTGTGACGACATGATTCTTGATGAGGGGATCATTGCACGCCCTGACGGATAGAAGTGAATGATAACCTAGCTGAAGTCTTGTGCTTCCCAATGTGGGTGTATTGTTCGTTGTAATTGTTGTTTGTACGTGGTTTTGTAACTCCTTAATGTGTTTGGTTTTGCGTGTCGTAGAGGGTTCTAGTTACCGGTCTTCGAAGCCATTGTGTCGAGTTTTTGAGGTTGTCCTTTAGCTTGTAGGTGTTGTATTTCTTGTTTTGGGTAGGTAGCCATTTTTATCTGTCTATAGATTATTGCATGTTTCGTCCAGTTACTTGATGTGATAGTATATTGATTCGTTGTTGTTTGTTTCCTGATTTGCGTGCATTATGCTCATCAGCAAGTTGTGTTGATCTTTTTTTGTCGTTGTTGCCTTCCTTCTTAAAAAAAAATTGCTTTTGCATTGCATCACATGTAGTCATAATGATAGGGGTCCTTACAGGCTTTGCTTCAACTTGCAGGCACCACACTCATCTGGTGGCAAAGAAAGTTACAAAATGGCATGCAATAAGTGGGTAATGTATTTCTTTCATGGAAAAGTTTATTTATGTACTTAGAAACCAATTTATCCTTTGGATTATAAAGAGAAATATTTAATTGAATGGCAAGGTCTTAAACTAAGAAAAGGACAAACAATGCAAGAATACACAGATCGATTTCATAAAATGACATTGATGTTAGATATTCCTTTACATACCCAAGAAACTCTTATGAAGTATATAGGAGGTTTACCTGCACATATTCATAACACTGTATTTATGTTTGGACCTACTAATCTTGATGAGGTTTCAGTTCAAGAAACATACATCGAGGCAGGGAAAACATGAGTTGGTGTATCATGGGAATCATCTTTAAGGAAAGACGACAAAAGAAAGTGGAATGGCAAGAAGGAAAATTCAGTGGAAAGAAAGGAAGAGAATCCCTCTTGCAAGCATTGCAAGAAATAAGGGCATGATGAGGACAATGGTTGGAAATTTCATCTCGAGAAGAGACCGAAGTGGTTAAAAGAAAGGAAAGGGATGAAAAATGTTGCAGCAGCAACACGACCAACATACTTGGGATCAGATTCAGGTGATGAATCTAAAGTCTTATTGGTTGGCTTGAAAGGTAAAATTGGTGACGGATTTGATTCTAGAAGTAAATTGTTTCACTTAAGGGTCATAATGAGGCATACTAAGGTCGAAACATTGATAGATAGTGGATCTCAATCTAACTTGATTTTAGAAGAATTGGTTAAACAATTGGGATTAAACACTCAGATGCATCATAAGCCTTACACACTTAAATGGATAAGAAACAATCATCAATTTCACATAACAAAGCAATGCACATTAAAGTTTGCAATTTCATCTAAGTTTGTGGACGAGATAACATGTGATGTGGTGCCACTCAATGAATGTGGAATGGTCTTAGGCATTCCTTAATTGTATGATCATAAAGCAATCTTATACAGGGAAAAGAAGCAATATCACTTAACCAAAGTAGGTTAAGAATATGTTGTGCATGCTCATCATTTAAAGGAAAATAAATCTCTTCAAATAATGGAACAATTAAGACAGGAGGCTCATGCAAGAAACACACCTATAATTATTTCAAATCAAGTAATTGATCTTAAGCAAGAACAAGAGATGATTGTAGAATGGAAGATCAATCACACTTTGCTTCAAGATAAGCTAATGTCATGCAAATATTAAAAAAATATTAGCTGATTTGCAGTCATATTTATGATGTTATGATTAGTAATGTTGTCAACATGGATGATAGTGGCTTTAGTAAGATGTGACAGAGTACAAGTGGCTAACAATATGTTGTCAGTTATCATGGTTCTTTTACAGTTGATCTTGATGAGACAGGTGCATAGGACAGAGTTTAAAGAAAGAGAACAAGTCAGGTGGCCTATCCTACACTTGATTACTGCTCAGTAACCTTTTGGAGGAACAAAAGGTCTTTAGTGGGGAGGTGTGATCCAAAATTGGATACAGGAACCAAAATGGGTCTAGGAAGGCCTAAAACTAAAATATATCAGAATGGATTCAAAACAGATGTGTGTGTAGTCCTCATCGATACGAACCCAACACAACTTGAATGGGATAAAAAATACGTCGTATGACCAACATATTGTGATCTGTTTGTTTTGTCAAACAAGAAAAAATTGATGATTGTATAGTCTGTACAGTGTTGACATGTTAGCTAACTGTACAGGGTCATATAATCATACAGTGACATGCCAACTGACTGTACAGGGTCATATAATCATACAGTGACATGGCAGGGTGCGTTGGTGCTAACTTGGATAGGTACAAGTGGATGAGCTAGAGTGTTACCACTGCAAGGGTGAAATGTGGCACATACTAACATGGCATGGTCCATACGAACACGTGGAAGCTCGCTGACGAGGCAGATGTGTTGACTGGTTGTTGGCCCTCGACCAAGTTTTGGGGAAACATTGGTCAATATTGACCACCTTTTTGGAATTCGATAGACTGGTCGAAGATGGAGTGCCTAGGCGGATCTGAGATCTTGGTATCTCACTTGATTTGTGGACCCAGCATGGGGTTCTTAGGGTTTTTGTATTAGGTTTTATGGGATGTCGTCCCATGGGTTTATCCATGATTAGGCCTTTTTGTAATTATAAAAGTGTAAATAACTAATAATGTAATGTAGAAAGGATTCGTCAATAGCTTGGAAGGCTAAGTGTAAGAATTGTTAGGTTACTTAGTGAAACAGACTGTGTATGTAAGGCTCTGTGCTCAGTAGAGGAGTTGGCTCTGTGCCTTGACCTGATTTCAGGAAGGTGGATCTGGTGCTTAGTGTGGATATCACATGTCTGGTGCGAAGCTTGGCTCTATGGCTTAGTGCACAAGAGTAGATGAATGTAAGAGATTGAAGCATAATAAAGAAGAAGAAGCAGTTGGTGGATGTATCCCCACACTGGGGTGAACCACATATATCATGTGTTGATGGTTTTCTTTGTACTATGATGTTTATGTTGTGGATCTGCCTAGTGCATTGATTCCTATGTATGATATATAGATCTATGAATGTTTAGTCCTTTATTTATGTTGAACATGCTAGATATAACTTATGATGATAAGTGCGATGTGTATTTGGTCGTTATTACTACACTGATATGTTCTTAGGGTTTTTTTTACGGTGTGAATGAAAATGATAAACTAATGCTTGTTGTTATTAAGTACTCTGTGAATTAATTGTAATCACAAGTATGTGTCCTAGCTTGGTTAAAGACACTTGATTCCTATAACCCCCCCTGCCTCTACCTCGAGTGAGACTTCTCTTTCTTCGCAGGTGTTGCCGAAAGGGCCGATAGTTAGGGTTTTGTTGGTGAGTTGTCGAAGCATTGAACCTTGGGTCTGCCCCTGTGCCAACAAATGGTTCTGTTGTCGAGACCTAAAACTGTGATTGTTGGGAAATAAAGTAAAGACAAGAGAAGCTCTGTGTGTATATTTGTTGTTGTAGTGCACAATACTCTACTCAACTTGCAAAACTCTATTCTAAGAAAGAAACCCGATCTAAAGAAAAGAGGTTTAAAGGTCTTGAAAGAGTTAAATCTTTGTTCTTTGATAGAGTTAAGATAAGTAAAAAAAATTGTTTTGAAAGCATGAATTTAGGTAGGTTTGATAGATTATGTACTAGTCTAAAAGCGAGGGTAGAATTAGAAGAAAAAGTTGATCTGAATAAATTTGATAGAAATAAAGAAAGATATGTGATTCCTATGCATAGAAATAATTTTTCAACTAAAAAGCGGATGCAGGAACCTATAAATAATTTTTTCAGATTGCAGGTCCAACACTGTGATCCTAGTGCGCAATACAAAAGAAGTTGAGGAACATACAAGAGGAAGAGAGGATTAACCCTATGTTATAACTGCAGAAGACTGGGACATCTAGCTAAGGAATGCCCTGGTACAGGTCCTATTTTTCTCTATTCTAAAATTGTCGATCATGAAGTTGAGTATTGACCAAGGATGATTGCTAAATTTGAACAAATGAACATGAGTCAAGAGAATAAGAGCATGTTAGAAGATCATAAGGAAAAAGGATAAGATGAAGTTCATACTACATTAGTACAGTTAAAAGAAGCAATGAATGATAAAAAAATATGTCATTTTAACAGAGATATTGAAGGTAAATCAATGCATAAGCATAAGAATAGGAGACTTCGACATAGACTGTGTCTTGGATGAGGAAACACCAATGAATATTATGACAGAAAGCACTTGGGAAATTTTGGAAAATCCTACTATAGTATCTTCCTTGGAAATAATAGGTTTTTTTAAAGGAAAGATGATAACCATATGTGGAAGAATTACTCATGTACATGTTATCATCCATGGAACATCGACTGAAGAGGAATTTGAAGTCATTAAGTTTGTTGAGAAAAATGCCCCTTTTCCTATTTTCTTAGGAAAAACTTGGATCGAGAAGGATCAGATCAGAAAGAAAGAAGAGGAAAAAGCTACAGAAAACAAAAAGCAAGAACTAAGAGATTTCATAACTAGAAACATAGATCGATTGATAGAAGAACAAGAAGTTGAGTCGAAACAACAGAAGGAAAAAAAATTAACTATCGAAGTTGAAAGAATGCAAGAATATTTGAAGGACCTATCCATGAAAGAAGAAAGTATATCCATCCAGGAAGTGGCAAGGGAAGGGATATTAACTTTGAACCCTTTGAAAGCACATCAACAGTTCGAAGTTACTATGCTAGAAGAAGATAGGAATAAGAATGGAAAGAGAAATCCAAAAACAATTAGAGAAATTCAGATCACAGGAACGAAGGCAAGGAAGCTCAGTAAGAACAAAGCCAAGTTGTAAAAGCTATAGGAAGTTACAAAGATAACTTCGTAGGAGGCAGGTTTGCAAAATTTGAACCTCGTCGGAATAGAAAAACCGCGTAGAAAGGGACTTCACCTCAGAGAAGCTATATGATCGTTGGAGGCACCCCAACCATTAGAACAACGCTTTAGAATGGCTAGGAATCACATTTATGGGCGAATAGACCGTGTTTGGGATGTTGATACTACACCATAACAAAAAGATTTACATTGATGGAAGCAGTCCTGGCCATTGGAAGAATCCATTACGATGCTCACTTATTTAACCCATCCAACGTTGCGCCGAGAACAATTCCCCCCCCCCCCTGTGATTATCTGAGAAATGATTGTGTGTCCAACTGTGATTTCAGAACCTAGACATCACCATCCATTTCTTACTCCATCTGTTTGTTCGCCTACCCCGACCTGTCCGATTAAAAGAAAGAATGTCGGGAAAACATACTGAGTTAGAGAAGTCGGTTGAGGAGGTCCTTAAGAAATTTATGGCTGACAAAGCTATGTCTGAAGGTGTTCAGGAATCATCGAATATGGGACTTTAGGCTTCCCCTTCGACCGCATGACATTCTAGCCATGTTAACCCTACGACTGAGAAGCGAAGTAAACATCGCGATGATCTAGCTAATGCAAATCAGATCCCGTCGATCTTACCATATTACATCTCGCCTTTGGCTTGTGCGGTTAACCGTGACAGCTTCCCATGTGACTACAAGTACATTTTGATCATCGTGTACATCTCGGAGGGGATATGCATAGAGGGAATTCAATTGGGACAGATTCCATCGTTGAAGAACAGTGATTTCAACCTCGGTGACAAAAAGAACTACGCCATGCTCGCACCTCATAGATACCTAATGAAGACGAATGGGAAGAAGCCTCACATAGTCTCCCACCCTTATATTAAGGAGTTGGCGCAGTCCATGATATTGAATGTCATGAAGATTCCTCATTTTCTTTGATATTAGGAGGTTAACGCTTGCGTTAAAATCCTATTGTCATGCTATCATGGAGGATATCTATGGATCGACAGGTGTATTATTGTGGATCCAACGTTGATCCACTTGATCACAGGATTGACCATGCAGGGACCTGACCCTTGGCAGTTCTACCCAGGGAAGGCCTCAGATCACTCCCTGGCACAACGCATAAAGGAAACATACAGCGAAGTTGAGAAGGGAAAACGAGGCTACAAGGTAGCATCTATCCAGGATGACGCAATGCACCTCACTTTGCAGCTCATAGTTGTCAAGCTTGTAAGAAAGAACCTCCCCACGCAGGTCATCGGGTTCGTGTTGGACCTCGTAGGGAAATGTGTGGAGGGGATGTAAATAAATTGGGTGAGTTACCCCATCAACGAGCTTGAGAAAGACTGCCACGAAGCGCAGGATCAGGGATATGAGTTCCACTTTACCTGGCTACTCGTGGTGATTTCATTTGTCACTTGGAAAATGTTGAAAGGTGCTACCTTCCCAGAGATTGAACCATCGGAGCCATTGGCTGCGAGGTTCTCAACCTTATGGTATATGAATGATATGTCAAGGAAATGGAATTCATTCCCACAAATGACTCAGAGCACCTTACATTAGTACAGACCGATCGCTATGTTCCACGTAGATTGACATTTCATATTTATTACTGCGTGCAGGGATGAGAGCAAAGAAAAATTACAGTCCTATTTCAATATGACCAATGAGGAAATGGAACATATCACCAAGGAATGGCCAAAAGAGTTCCTTATACCCATTGCAGACGCAGAACTCTTTGATGCTGACATTATAGGAAGCCCCTTGGTCACCCGGTCCAAGCATGTCGGACAGACCAGCGCGAAGAAGGAGGAAGTCCAAGACATAGAAACTGATGAGGAAGATAGTGCCTCGGAAGGAAATGGATCTGGCTCACCCGCAAGAGGAGGAGATGAAGTAAATCAAGAAGGAGTAAGGGATGAAGGGGAAAATAAAGGAGAAGGCGAAGCTACACCAACGAAGGATCCTCATACCCAGGAAAAAACATGGAAGAAAAGAAAGGTTTCTCCGTAGAAACCCTCAACAAGAAAGAAGACTCACTCCAGTAAACCCCAGCGAGAGGCTATGCTTATAGAGGATGATATCAGTTTAGTCTACGGAGCGATGGAGGATGTTTTCGAATATCTCTTCTAGAGATATGGAGCAAAGTAGGAATATATGTATGAAAAGGTCGATAAGGAGCTAAAGGAGATATAGGAAGCTATTCGCTCAATCCGCGTAGTATACACTATGCCTTCCTCATCAGATATTCCAGAGTGGGGGGATGAGCCAGCCCAACTTCGAAGACTTTCAAATGCAACAGAGGCTCGACTTCATCGAGTCCAAAAGGAGAAGGAGAAGTCTATAGAAGCCTTGAAGAAAGAAAGAGAGGAGATCTTGGAGAAACTGTAAGTTGCATGGTACTATGAAACCGCTTATGAAAATGAGAGGGATGAGTTATGGGAGATGCTCGAGGAACACAAAGAAAATATACAGAGGGAAAAGGACCAACTTCTCATAGAACAGATTGTAGGCAGAGAAGTGGTGGGCAGAGAACTTCGCTATGTGTCAGGCTTGGCACAGGAGGAACATGAGGAAGTTGAGGCGCAAGTGATGAAGCTCGTTGAGGCCATCCAACAGCTTCAAGCAAGAGTAACAGAGTTAGAGATCCAAGTAGTACCAAGTACCCCACAGGAAGTGCGCGACCAGAGGGAGGAACCCGCTAAAAACGCAGTTGGAAGGATAAGATCCCTCACCTCATAATGCAAGAAATGGAGTGAAAAAAGTGTGCAAACCTATGAATGCCTCACAGAATATGTAGAGCTTAGGAAGTTTGAAGTGTAACTACCAGAGGCACAACACTAGGCACTAACAGTTCAGGCACAGATGAAGTCACTCACTGCAGTCAAGAGAATGAAGAGACCACAAGAAAAACATGCGGCCCAGAAGCAGATTACTGCCATCAAGGGAAGAGTAATGGAAGTCACACAGAGGCTACAACCAGTGTCGGAGGAAGCCTGCATGATGTTTGAAGAGATCAAAGGGCAAGGTTCGAAACTGGACCAAGTAGTTGCGATAGTGGAATAGTGCTTGGAAGGGCCTGTTACAGAAAAAATGATCCAAGAGTTCATTAAGTAGGAATCTTAGGCAACGCAACAAGTCGAGGAATCTTGATCCAAGCTCAAGGCCTTCAAAGCATCACTACCCAGATCTAAGTGACTCGAGACGAGTCACGGGTGAGTGTTGGGGGCTTGTTGGCCCTCGACCAAGTTTTGGGGAAACATTGGTTAGGATTGACAACCTTTTTGGACTTCGACAAGCTGTTCAAAGATGGAGCACCCAGGCAGAGCTAAGATTGCGGAATCTCACTTGATTTGTGGACCCAATATGGGGTTCTTAGGGTTTTTGTATTAGGGTTTATGGGATGTTGGCCCATGGGTTTACCCTGATTAGGCCTTTTTGTAAATGTAAAAGTATAAATAAGTAAGAATGTAACGTAGAAAGGGATCGTCAATAGCTTGGAAGGTTAAGTGAAAGAATTTTTGGGTTTCTTAGTGCAACAGACTGTGTATGTAATGCTCTGTGCTTAGTAGAGTAGTTGGCTCTGTGCCTTGACCTGATTTTAGGAAGGTGGATCTGGTGCTTATTGCACAGATCACATGTCTGGTGCAAATCTTGGCTGTATGGCTCAATGCATAGGAGCAGATGAATGTAAGATATTGAAGCCTAATAAATAAGAAGAAGCAGGTGATGGACATAGTCCCACACTAGGGTGAACCACATATATCATGTGTTGATGGTTTTCTTTATGCTATGATGTTTGTGCTGTGAATCTTCTTAGTGCATTTATTTTTATGTATGATAGATAGATCTATGAATTCTTAGTGCTTTATTTATGTTGAACATGCTAGATCCAACTTATGATACTAAGTGTGATGTGTACTTGGTCATTATTACTTTGTTGATCTATCCTTAGGGTTTGTTTTGCGGTGTGAATGAAGATGACAAACTAATGATTGTTGTTCTTAAGTACTCTACAAAGTAATTGTCATCACATATATATGTCCCAGCTTGGTTACAAACACTTGATTCCTATAACCCCCCCTACCTCTACCTATGGTGAGACTTCGCCTGCTTTGCAGGTGTTGTCAAAAGGGCCAGTAGTTAGTGTTTTGTTGGTGCGTTGTCGAAGTTTTGAACCCTCGGTCTACCCCTATTCCAACACTGGGTATGACATGTGGTCAAATTGAGGGCTGACATGTGTCGTATATTCGGCGAATAGTGTGGTGCTACGTGGCACCCATCCATTGGTCATTTATGTTGGAATTTTTTTTTGATTCAATGAGATTCAAACCCGTGACCTATGGTTTGGTTCAGAGCACTTTGGGCAGGGCTAGGCTTCCAGCCTTCTCACTATGGTTCTTTTTATATAAAGTGTAAATTTAATATTTAAAGTGAAGTGGTGGTTTTGTCGACGGATATTAAGGTTGGGGCCTAGCCCCCAACACTGGCGCATTCCCATGTGTATATGCTATATGACCACAGCCCATACTAAACAATTGGTGCTTATATTTGATATGGGATAGCCCCTGGTCATCTCTCCATATACCATGTGACCCGATGTGTAACTGTTGGAGCATGGATGTGGTGGTTAAGCGATCGATCGATCGGGCTAGCCCACCGACTAGGGCGCTTGACTAGGGGCCTAAAAAGAAGGCTTAAGTATATTTGGCACGTGCAGGGTAGATTTTTGGGCATATGGCCACAACATATAACCAAGAGCCAAGAATCCAGGAGGGGGCCAACGAACTAGCGCTAGCCCAGGGCCACTTGAACAACACCCAGGTGTACAGGAGCCCGAGGAAAAGGGGTTGTTCCTATAATTTATGCCAAATGTGGTTTTTTATACTTTATATTATGATTTTTATTGATTTTCTCAGCAATTTTGAGAGATTTTGGTCATTTTTGGAAGATCTTGGGCCCTTTTTGAGGCCAAATCTTGGGGGGAAGTTGGGAATTTGTTACCCACTTCAATCCTATATAAACCAGAGGTTATTGAAGCCATTGGGGAGAGTTTATAACATAGAAATGATGAATAATTTCAAAGACAAACCCATTTTTATGAATTGAAGCCATGGAGGAGAGGACCTTTGCGGGCCATTTATGGGAGCTCCGTTCATCAGTTTTCAGTGCCGTCAGCTTTTTTGGGTTCTTGAGATCTGGTAGAAAATGAACAGATTAGTTTGTAAGCCATTTGGCACTAATAAGATATACGTTTTATGCTTTGAATAGAAATAAGAAAACCTCACCCACTGAGACAAAGGCCCAAAGACGTAGGTGAGATTGCCAAACTTCGTTATCAACTTCTCTTGTTATGGTTTGTTGTCATTTTATGCTTATTTCCATATCTGTACATGTTTATATGGCTTCCATGTTTCTTCATTAATTCTTCATCTTTCATTGAGTTCCTAACTGGTAATTTAAATCATGCTTTAAAACTCAACCATTGTCGTTTAAAATATCTCTTCGTATCACTCCATGGAATTCGTATTCCGTAAGTAACCATCTATACCAAACTCTTTTTTATTGTCTCCATTGCCAACTTATGAAGAACTACTATTGTTGTAGTCATTCCTAATTAATGAATCTAGACATAGTGGGAATTAAATAGGTGGTTGATTCAACCATTCTTGGTACGCTTCCTCTTCAAGTTGTGCTCTCATTGCAGCCTTCTCTTGGATTGAAATTTTTGTGGGATCAATGGAATATGGTAGGTAGTTCACTCATCATCATAAGAAACCTAATTTAAAAAATATTGAACATTAGTACATAGATGATATTTGCAAGGACAATGAAATAATTTGTTTATTCAAATTACATTATACCAAACAATTATTACCATTGTTGACCAAGGATTACAGCTAAAAGATGGAATGTCACAATTGGCAGGGTAAAGTTGTTGTCTATTTTCATCTACCAACTAATTGTGGTATGTTGTCCTGATAAGACCTTGGGACATTTTTGAAATGGTACTGGAATATTTTATGCATATGAACTCGATTATGAATCATGATCCTGCAAATTTGGATACATTTATTTTTTCAGATTGACATGGATAAAAAAAATTAAATGAGATAATCGAAACATAAATAAAATAATTTAAACTTAATGGAGATGGAAAGGGAGAACTCTATGCTGGACTTTGAGCAATATGGCATGGAATTTGAAGAATTGACCATTTTATCATATAGTAAGGTTTTCTCCCTGTATTTTTGAAAAATTAGCAATAAATTTTCTTGTAGATATCTAAAATAAATTTCGAGGACCATACCACAATATGAGATTGAATATAGTTTTGAAACCATTTTTTAAGAATAAGGAGACATAAAACGTAAAATGCATACTGAAGTATTGAAACTCATGTGAATTCATCCTAAAATATGATTTGAGGTGAATATACTATTTATGTGCAAAAAAAGTTCAAATAACTTTAAAGACATATTGGTGTTCTTATAAACCACAAATGCACTGGTGCGCATATTAACAATAAGCATATGTGCGTTGAAAAATAAACCACACTGGGTTTTGAGATTTTGTTAATAAAAAACAAGTATACGTCTCTTGTGCGTCAATTAATATGGATGCACCAGTGCATAATGTAATATGGTCGCACCAATGGGTAATGTAATATGGTCGCACCCGTGCTTATTACATAAATGCATCATCGTGCTGAAAATTTAAAAAAAAAAAAACATGATTTTTTTAAACAATTAATAAAAGAGTAGGAATCAAATTTCATAAAGTCATTTAAATACTAAAAAGCTATTCACTATTTCATTATCTTGAAAAGTTTTTTAGGGGAGAGAATTGTAAGAGAGACATACATCGGAACATTACGGAGGATTATAATACTTTGGAACCACATTATTATTCAAAATATGATAATTTGAAGGGTATGGTGACTCACTCTAAACCATTTTCTTAAAGTTATTTTAATATTAAGAAGATATTCAATATTTTCATTATTTTTCCAAAATTTATAGGAGACGGGATGATTTTAAATTTTGAAATTTATTTTAAAATATAGAAACCTTGGCGAATCTTACTAATCCTTCATATGCCAACTATAAATGTTTTGCGATATTTTTATAAAAAAAATCAAATTTCTAAGGATTTTATATAGTTTGTATAAAATTTTCGTGATTTTTAGGGTAAAATAATTTTATCCTATAGAATTTGGGTGAATCATTTTAAGAATAGCGAATCTTTTTTTGGGAAAACCCATGGAAAATTAGACCATGAGTGAAATTTAGCCCCTAAAATCATCCCTTAGTGAGATTTGGAAGAGAGGCATATTGGGGAGCATTGTGGAGCAGAAGAATACTTTGGAACAACATGAATATTCAGAAAATCAGGATTTGAAGGGTATGGTGATTCACTCAAAACCCTACATTGATAAAAAACAAAATTAAAAAATGCATACTTAGCTTAAGCCCTTGTTGTTTTTTCTTATGTGAATGCAAAATTTCACCCTAGGGTTTAACTCCCTCTATCACTTCAGAATTAAGGATGTTTGTTTTAGGTATTTTAGATATAATGAGTTTGATTTTTTATATATAAGTGTTTGGCATGTGATGAAAAATGACCACTTATTGCATTGGATCCCAAACGCAATCGACCCTCTAACTTTTTATTTTTAGTTTTTTAAACGGTTTCTGATTTGACGTTTTTTTTTTTAAATTGTTTTCCAATTTTTCGTTGCGCCATTTTGAGAGAAACACATCGATGCCTTTATCTATAAGGAACGCACTGATAAATCAAGATATTTTTTTTTTAATTTAAAAAATATGGTGCAAGAAAAAATATCGTCGATGTTCTCATCTAAACAACACAGAAAATGTTGTCACACATTTTTTTAATTTTTAAAATTTTTCTTCTCATCGGTGTGTAATTTTTCTATTGTTTTTTTTCATGAATGTTTATTTTTTTTGCTACGTTTTTGTTTCTTATTATAGTCGTTGTGATGTCTTCTATATATATTGTAATGTTGTTATTCACAATATTTAAAAAAATATATTAAACTATTCAGTGCGTGTTTTTGTATGCAAAACCCTGGTGTGTTTATTGTAATAAATGCATTGATACTTTGTATATAAAAGGCACATCGGTTACAATAATTTTTTTTCCACTGAAAATTATGTGATTTATTTATAAAATATATTTAATAATTTTTCTATTGAATGATATAGGTTGTATATTGATAAAAATATGAGTGAGAAGAGTTAAAATAAGAAAAATTTCGGTTGACATAATGATGACACATCCGGAAAAAAAAAAAAGGCAGGTTCTCTCTAAATTCTATACAAAATTAATATGGTTGAACTATATATAAGTTTAACTAATATGTATTGGTTAGTGTGTGTCATGTGGGGCCACAAAATAAGGAAGTTGGATAAGAATATTTCTGATCTAAGTGCAGAAGAGCGTAAAAGCTTGATGGAAAAATTGTAGAGGTATGAATCAGGTGAATGAAAAAATACTATTCAGTATGATTTTTTTTTTGAATTTTCATTAATAATATACTTAGGAATATTAGATGACATGTTTCAAAAAATTTATTAATTCACATATGTTTAATTTTCTACGGGAACCAACAACAAGGAAATAAAATGTCATCATAACAAAACAAGTTAATTAATGTAGAAGATTTAAATGGTGATGAATTGGTCCTTAGATCATCTAGAGTGGTGTTGGAGATTAATCAAAGGTGGAAAAACTTTTATAGAAATATGAGGAATATAGTGAAACAAACATATAGATGTAATTTCCACTTACAATATAGGAATCAATCCAATGATTCCAAGAATCGGGTTATATTTAAATTACAGGAAGCATTTCCATAGCAATGGTCAATGAGACCTGTTAGAATTGTAATAGAAAAAACATAAAACAACAAAAGAATCAATCTAAAAGTAATATTCCTAAAAAACACTTTTTAATATATATATATATATATATATATATATATATATATATATATATATATATATATATATATATATATATATATATATATTACAAAGTATTCAATTAATATCAATTTTTGTGATAATTTGGTTTTCATATATCAATATAAAAATACTTTATTGTCATATTAATATATCAATTTTGTGATATTTAGTTTTCATATATCAATATAAAAATACTTTATTGTCATGTTATTTTTTCAGGAAAATTATGAAAATCTCGAAGGACCAACAAACTACTATCTGAAAATGTCCAAAAAAATGTAGAAGGATACGATCAAAGAATTGGACATAATTGCAACACATGAGACGCTATCTCAACAACAACATGCTTCAAATGTATGTAATCATTGAATTTTTCTATTAGGTACAAATAATTAATTATACATTAAATATTAATTTTTAAATATTCTCTTATAGAAAATAAAAGAAAATGGAACTCATTATGCACAAAAAAATGGATGACAAAGAATAAAGTGGTTGATAACAAAGTTTGTGAGTAATTTTTATTTCCTTATAACATCTTAAGGTTTTTTATTTGTATATTTTAAGTTGTTTTACAACAACCATCCTTGAATGTCTTCAAACATGTGCTAATATACAAAGAAGAGCCATAAGAAAAATTGATTGGCATTGGGTTAATTAAAGGTTGTGAGTATATGTTGGCATATCAAAAATTAATTGTGGAATTTGTAAGTATAATCTATGTTGATTTACTTCTATCATTTTATAATTAATGAAACAAAAATAATACTTTATATTAAATCTATGATTTATTATGGGATATAAAATTTGCAGGAAACAAAGTATGGAACTGAGCCAACAAAAGAATTGTTGAAACAAGGCATGAGATTTGATTTTCAACATACGTGTATGATTCATGAGTCAATTTTACTTTGGAGGTACGTTGCTTTTCAATTTACATTCATGTATATTATTTATTTCAATTTTTCTTATTCTCACCAATGTAGATAGACTCATTACAATTTTTTTATGTTTGTAGATGGAACTTCAAGAAGAACAAAACAATCGAGACAATCAACCAAACATTCAGAAAAATAACCCAAGGCATGGAAGTAGCTCGAGCACTAACAACAATTCCAGTGAAGAATGATGACGAATATATTTGGATATCAATGCAATATGCAATTGTATTTTTTTCGAAATAATTGTCTGTCAAAATCATACATTTCTTTAATGTAATGGACATAGTGTCCCAATTTAAATACAAGGGATTACCGAAAAGTGTCCCATTTTATATGACAAAGACCCTCTTATTCATATAATAAAATTTGTTTTAATTTATTCTATTGTGTTTTCCAATGTCTCTATGAAATGTTACATTGTTGATTAAATATATCGATGACTAAATATTATAATGAAGAGATGCAAAATTTGATGATATAACAAATTAATCCAAACATCATATCCAAATTCACTAATCAAAATATAAGATATATGTAATTTTTTTAATAAATAATGGATTAAAAAAAAACAATAATTGCACTATCACATGTTGATGTTTCTCGGTGTATTTTAATTATTAATATCATCGGTGCGTTTAATATCAAAACTCACCAGTGTGTTTCATATGAAATTCACACCGGTGCTTTTATGTAATCAATTAGCACTGGTTTCAATATTAATTTAATATCACAAAATTATATTAAAAATTTGGCCATTGGTGCCTTAATCTTATACGAAGCATCAATGCATATGTGTTATTGATATGCATCGACACTATTGTGTTATTTCTAAGCACCGAAGGTTGTTTGTTACTACAAAGCACTGGTGCTTTCGATTTTTAATGCACCGAGGTGTTTTTCCCTGTACCTGTTGGCACGGGCGCAGACCCAAGGTTCAGTGCTACAACAATGCACCAACAAATACCTAACTACTGACACTTTCGGCGACACCTGCGAAGAAGACAAAGTCTCACCCGAGGTAGAGGCAGGGGTGGTTTCAAGACTCGGGTGTCTGCAACCTTAGTTGGGACACATATCTGTGATTATAACACTTAATAACGCACTCATCATTGTCAGTTCCTCAATATATAATCGTTAATCACTTCACAGATACAACAAGGCTTCACAACATTCACACTGATATAATATATTTAAGCACTTAGCATCTATAATAGGTCAGATCTAGCAGATCAAGTAATCAACACATTCATTTGGATCAGAGATAACACTCTTATACATCATTATCACTAAGAATACGCAGATCTATCTAATCATCTTAAAGCACTTATCAAAAGAAGATATAAACACATTAAGACAAGAACAAAGCAAGAAAACACAACATTTACGTGGTTCACCCCCACCCTGGGGCTACGTCCACCAACTCTTCTTCTTTATTATCTTCAGTCAATCGGTTACAAACACAAATCCATCAAAACCCTTACTCCGCACAGGACAGACGATCTGCGCAGATCGCTAGATCCTTCTTCCTTGAATTACAACACAAATCCTTCCACCACTTGCACTTAGCTCTGCAAGTCTCTTACAGTCAGGCACAAAGCTATTACAATTCTTACTAGCACTTAGCATATCATCACACAGATGTACTATTCTCTTATCTTTCACTACACTTTCCATATGGACTAGACATCTATATATATTACAAAATAGGCCTAAGCATGGGTAAACCCATGGGCCGACATCCCATTCCCGTTACATATTCCCAAAAACCAAAAAATGCTTCAAAAGGGGGACAAGATCCTATGATATTCACTTTGACTTGCGCTCCTCCTTAAACATGTTGTCGAAGTCCCAAAATAGGTCAACATGACTAAGAAATTCTCAAAACTTGGTCAAGGGCCAACATGCCCCCAACACTCACCTGTGACAAATCCCGAGTCACTCTGGTCTGATTAGTTCGGCTTTGAATGCTTCGAGCTTGGCCTGAGATGCTTTGACTTGCTTCTTTTATGTGGCCTCTTGTTCGGTGAAATCCAGGATCATTGCATTGTTCACTGGCCCTTCTATGTGTTGTTCTGCTGCGGTGACAACCTGTTCTAAATCTGCTTCTTGGATTTCTACCTCTGTAAACAACAAGCATGCCTTATCTTTCACAGGTTGAATTCGTTGAGTGACTTCCATCACTTTTCTTTGAAGGATATGGAGATGTTGCTGCATTTTGTGTTGTTCTTGATACCTCTTCATCCTTTCTACAACCGACAGGGCCTTCAGTTGCGCCTGTAGTGTATCTGTGTGTTGCTTCGCTTCCTAGAGATGTGACTCTAGTGTCTGTAACTCTGGGTTCTTAGTGAGGTTCTCGTATTTCTGGGTGCTTCAGTTACTCAGCTTCTTGCACTCCAAGGCAAGAGATTTTAATCTGTCAGCTGCGTTGCGGGAAGTTGCTTCCCTTAGGTCTCTTACATCTTGAGGGGTCCCGGGCACAATGCAGAGCTCCAAGTTGGCTATGTGTTGTTGGAGCTGCTAGATTACTTCTTCAAGTTGTGACACCTGTTGTGGAACTTGTTCTTCGGCCTTTACTTCGACTAGTGTCATAGAGTGAAGTGCTATGTTGACCATTTCCTTAATGTCAAGTTTCTCGGTGAGAAATTGTTCCTTTCTTTGTTGTAACTGTGCTTTTCCTTCATCCCACTACGCTTGCAGAGCAAGATTTTCCCATTCTGTAGCATTGCGTTTCTCCTCAAGGTATGTCTGTACTTTTGTTGAATTATGGGTGGCTTGTGTTGTCTCTTCCTGAGCTCTTCAAAGGAGAGATTTTCCCATATCAACAATGTGATGTATTTGAACTGGCTCATAACCTAGTTCTAGTATTCTTGTTGTTAGAGGCACAGTAGAAACTGCGCAGCTAGACTGTAATGCCTACTGCACTCCTTGGAGCTCGTGCTTAATCCGACTGAACACCTCCTCCTTCTTAGCTTCTTTCTTCTCTTCTATCTCCAGTGAAGCATCGTTCAGTGTTGCGACAATGAAGTCGAATTCGTCTGAGGTGAGGGTGGTCTCAAATTTGGTCCTAGTTTCTTTCATTTTCTTCCTTAAAGAAGGTTTCAGAGGGGGAACCTTCCTTTTCTTTGAGGGGTCCTCCTCGTCTCTACGCGGTGTAACCTCACCTTTCTTCTGTTCAAATTATGCGCCATTTATTTCTCTGCCATCTCCTTCTTGTTCTGCTGAGATGGAAGCGGTCTTCAAAGATGCACTGTCTAAATCATGGACCTCTTCGGTATTTTTTATCTTGCTAGGTCTGGTTGCATCCGGTGCAGTTTCTGGACAACCAACATCAGATATATCTACAGGGTCCACTAAAACAAGGAGGTCCACCGGCCATTCCTTGGTAATCTCTTCCAAGTCATCCTCCATCAACTTGTAGTACGATTGTAGTTGTTGTTTATGCTCATCAGCGCGTGCGGTGATATAGATGGAATGGCAGCCCCCACTGAATTTCATCAAGGGCCTGAACGAGTGGAGAGTGTTCGGGGTTATGCGAGGTGTGGATTGTATGGCTACCTTCAACTGGTTGTAATACATGTGGAAGAAGGAATTTGATTTCCACTGCTTGTTCATGTCGTTCGAGTACTATAGTGTACTGAGCTTCGCGGTCAGAGGTTTGAATGGCTCAATATCAAGGAAGGTCACACCTTCCGGCATTTCCCATGCATTGAAAGTGATCAGTATGAGAATCCAGCTGAAGTGGAACTCATATCCTCGATCTTGGGCTTCCCTGCAGTCTAGTTCCAGCTAGTTTATGAGGTACTTTGCCCAATTCATTTGTAGGCCCTCCGCGCACTTTCCTGCAAGGTCGACTACAAATCCAGTTACTTGGGTGGGTCGGTTATTTCTAACTAACTTACCTATGATCAATTGATAGGCAAGGCACATTGTGTCGCTCTGGACAGAGGCTACTTTGTAGCCTCGCGTTCCTTTCTCGACATCCTCATAGGTGTCTTTAATATTCTGCGCAAGAGCGCAATCCATGGCTTTCCCGGGATATAAATCATGTGGGTCAGGGCCTTGCATACTAAGCCCTATGATCTTATTCATCAACATCGGATCCAATGTGATGCGATAGTTCAACCATAAGTATCCTCCATGGTAGCAGGACAACAATAGCTTGACGCATGCGTTCACTTCTTGGTGCCTTGCGAAGTGTAGGATCTTCATAACGTTAAGCAGTGTGGACAGTGCGAGGTCCATCGTCCATTGCTAGGGAACTATCTTCGAATTATTTCCCTTGGCTCTGGTCAAATATTTATATGGATCTAGCATGTTTTACACTTTCCTATCGTCGAGTTTGAAGTCACTAAACTTCAACGCTGCGAGCTTATCCCGGTCTGCGTGCACTGCGTGTATCCCCTTTGGGAGGTACGCAGTGACCAATTCATATTCAAAGTCTCTGGGAACATTGTGTCAGTTTACAACGGTGGTAGATAGTAGGTAGAATTCTCAGAATCATCTTATCATTCACTAAGTCATCCTTGTGTTTAGTTCCCTTCTCACAGGACGGTCTAGCTCTGTGAGAAATGGATGGAGATGCTTGCACTATTCTAGTAGATGAAGCCTGGATTCCTTCAGACATCGACATGTCTTTCTCATTCATCAAGTCGATCAAAACTTCCTCAACGGATTTCTCTGTAGTGCTCAATGCTTTCGACATACACACTCGGGGTGAGCAATTCGCAGGTTTGGGGAACAACTTAGACACGATGATGAGATAGAGAGCGAGAGCACAATGATCACTTTATAAACTTGGATTATTCTATGGGATCTAATTCTTAATTAGAAAAAGTTTTCTCGGTGCATGGCGTGATGATCTAAATAGGTAACTTGACAATGACTCGCTTACAACAGGTATGAGCTTCCATTAACACTTATTTGATCCATTATGGCACAGTCCAATGGTCTGATGATGAACTTTTATTTCTTTTCTACCTGTTCGAAGCAGGAGTCGAATGCATATATCAGCCCTAATGGCTATATCTCTTCGTCATGGCAAAGTGCCATGTGTTGTTGTTCTGATATCCTGGCGAAGCTCCAAATCTGCAATTTTTGTATCTGTGAAGTTCCTTCTGGAACCTTTTGTAACTTTTCAGACTTATCCCTCTTCTATCTTAACATTTTAGCTTTCTTTCTAGTGAGCTTCATCTCAGTCATTCTTTTCCCATTCTGATTCTTATCTTCTATGGTCTTAGTTACTTCGCTTTATTGAAATTCTTCCCTGGGGTTCCTGGATAATACTTCTTCTTTGTTTGGGATAGCCACTTCAATCTTTTGTGTATCCTCTAGTGTTCTCTTAGATTCGACATCTGGGTTGCTTGTATTAAATATCTGCAATCTTTTCTCTTGTTCATCAATTAAGTGTGCGATCCTTCTGGTTATAAAATATTTTAACTCTTTCGTATTATGTTCCAAAACTTATTCTTCTTCCTTTCGTCTAGCTTGATCTTTATCAATCCAAGGTTTTCCTATTAACATGCTAAATGGGTCGCGGTCTTCAACAAATTTAATCATGTCAAAATTTTCTTTTGTTAAATTTCCATTGACAGTCATAGGTATCTGAGCGAGACTTCCACATAGGTTTACCAGTTTTCCTGTGAATAACCCTATTCCTCTTAGTGAAGGGATCATAGCAGGCCTCCCTATAGCTTCCCAACTTCTCTCTGTCATGATATTCACCTGTGATTCCTCATCTAGAACACAATCAATGTCGAAGTATCATATTCTTGATTCGATGCATTCCTTCTCTTTGAATATCTATGATAAGCTGACATGTCGGTGGTCATTCAGTGTTTCTTTCATCTGTAGCAATGTGTGCTCAGATATTTTCTGATTTTATGTCATAATTTCTAGGTCTACATTAGGGTTTTATTGATTCAAAATCATTCTTTCAATCTTAGCAATCATTCTAGGACAATCCAGTACTTCATGGTGTAGAGCTTGACAACAGAGGCAACTAGATCTTCCACCAGGGAATTCCTTAGAAATATGTCCCGGTCTTCTGCACCTGTAAAAGAGGGTTAATCCTCTCTTCCTTTTAAATGATCCCCAACCTCTTATGTACTATGCACTAGGATCATGGGGGTTAACCTGCAAAAAATTCTTTCTGGGATCCTGCATCCATCTGTTAGTCCAACAATTCTTTCTATACATAGGTATAACATATATTTCACTATCCTTGTCAGATCTATTAATATAAAAAATTCTTTCATATACCAATGCCCTAGCTTTCAAACTAGGATAGACTCTATTAAATAGACCTAGATCCATACTTTTTGAATAAAACAATTTCCACTTATCTTACTTCTACAAAGCACCAGAACACAAAGATTCTCAGATCTAGAACTTTTAACTATTTTTACCTTTATCATAGCACCGAGATTGCAGATCTTACCTCTTTTAATCAGAAATTCTTACTTTTGCCTCTCTTAGAGCACAAACCGTTTAGATCTTTCTTCTTTCCTTCATATCTAATCTTCTTCCTTCAGATCAGGATTCTTTCTTTCAAATCTGACCTTCTTTCTTCAGATCAAGTTTCTTTCTTCGGCACAGAGCATTATATATCAAGTAGAACACTGTGCACTAGGGTACAGGTCTACACACAAATATTTCAAGTCAACTCTTTTCACAAAGAGTTTTCTTTCTCAGTTCCCAGCAATCACAGTTTCAGTCCTGGAAATGGAACCATTTGTTGGCACAGGGGAAGACTCATGGTTTAATTCTACATCAGTGCACCAACAAAGCCCTAACTACTGACCCTTTCAGTGACACCTATGAAGCAGATGAAGTCTCACCCGAGGTAGAGCCAGGGGTGGTTGTAAGACTCAGGTGTCTACAACCTTAGTTGGGACACAGATTTGTGATTATAACACTTAATAACGCACTCATCATTGCTACTTCCTCAATATATAATCGTTAATCACTCCGCAGATACAACAGGGCTTCACAACATTCACACTGATCTAATCTATTTCAGCACTTAGCATCTATAATAGGTCATATCTAGTAGATCAAGTACTCATCACATTCATATGGACCAGAGATAACACTCTTATACATCATTAGCACTAAGCATATGTAGATCTATCTAATCATCTTAAATAAATTAGCAAAATGAGATATAAACACATTAAGATAAGCACAAAGAAAAACAACACAGTGTTTATGTGGTTCACCCCCACCCTGGGGCTACGTCCACCAACTCTTCTTCTTTATTATCTTCAGTCAATCGGTTACAAGCACAAAGCCATCAATACCATTACTCTTCACAGGACAGAAGATCTGCACAGCTCGCTAGATCCTTCTTCCTTGCGTTACAACACCAATGCTTCCACCACTTGCACTTAGCTCTACAAGTCTCTTACAGTCAGGCACAAAGCTATTACATTTCTTACTAGCAGTTATCATATCATCACACAGATGTACTATTCTCTTCTCTTCCACTACACTTGCCATATGGCCTAGACATCTATATATATTACAAAATAGGCCTAAGCATGGGTAAACCCATGGGCCAACATCCCATTCCTGTTACATATTCCCAAAAACCAAAAAAGGCTCCAAAAGGGGGCCGAGATCCCGTTATCTTCACTTTGAATTGCGCTCCTCCTTCGAAAGGTTGTCGAAGTCCCAAAATAGGTCAACATGACCAAGAAATTCCCAAAACTTGGTGAAGGGCCAACAGTATCACACCAATGCATATTATTTTATATAGCATTATTTCCTTCTTATTAATAACGCACCAATGCGTTCTATGTATAAATCCCTGGTCCTTAATTATTTTTAACTCTCCTGGTGCGTTTTAATGTTAAATCTCTGATGCTTACAAGACAAATGCCCCGATACTTAAATATTTTACTACCCCAGTGATTTCATATTTTATTGCCCCTATGCTTGACGTTAAGTGTACAACACCGATGTTTTAGGTGTATGTACACACTGATGCTTGTGCCTTATACAATGAACACATCGATTTGTAAACATCTTCTAACACCTCCGACCACCCAATGTTTTTTAGTTATAACTAACTTTCATTATAGTATTCGCAAAACATCCTCTATCGAAAACATATGTTGTAGTGGAGGTTTTTTTGACAATTTTCTCCAATTTTGTAACACTAGAAACCTCCGCTAAAAGGTATTTTCTTTGTAGTTCCTATGTATTTTTTGGGTTTACTAGCTCAATTTCATATCAATGATTCTAAGACTCCACCAATACAATTTCAGTGTGGAGGAAAATTAATTGTTGATTGTGACAATCCTCTTATTAATGCAACACTCTATCATCAACATGTTGGGAGTTTGATCTATCTGTCACATAGTAGGCTTGAACTCTCCTTTTATGTTAGCATGGTCTCCAAGTTTATGAAAAAGAATAATCATAGTCATTGAAAATAAACTAAGAGGATTCACAGATATCTTCAGGGCACTCTCCATTATGGTTTTTTCTATTCAAGCAAGGCTTTTGTTTCACTTCTTGGTTATGATGATTCTGATTGTGAAGGAGATACCACTAACACAAGTTCTATTTTTTGATATGTCTTTCATATTAGCTCAAGTCCCATTCCATGGTCTATTAATAAGTTTATAACACTTTATCTTTCTTCTTATGAAGTAGAGTACATGGTAGCTAAGGAAACAACTAAATAAGTAGTGTGTCTTTGACATGTTCTTGTTGATCTTGGAATAGTTCAGAATCCTCCTACTAATCTAAGAAGTGATAATCAAATTGATATTCATATTTCTAACAATTCAATCCATAACTCCAAGACCAAACACATTGATCTTGATACTCATTACATTCAAGATCTTGTAGATAATGGTGTCATTCTTCTGGAGTATTGTCCTTCTCAACAAAAAGATGTTGATATCTTCCCCAAATCCATGACAGAGGTGAAGTTTCTCCAACTTCGTAACTTATTGGGGATGCAAGAATTTGTCATCAAGGGGGAATGTTAGTTAATGACATATTGGGGTTTTACCAGGTAAAGAGATCTGAGGGCACATAAAGGCATTTGGTAATAATGCAATAATAAAGAGAAACCCTCTGATCAACCCAACTAACCCTATTGAGAAATCATTCAAGTGGTCGTGCACACATATGAACCTTTGGCTACACATATATGGATTCAATCAGAGGTAAATTTGGTTGTACATGTTGAATCTTTGTATCTGAGTCTTTATATCATGTCTCTTTTCTCTCTTTTGTCATTTTGATCTACTGAATTTATTAATGCATGGTATAGGAGATTAGACCAGATACATATTTGTTATATGTTATCACGCATTTTCCTATTCTAACATGGTATCGGAGCTAGTTTTACCAAGCTATTTCTCCTTGCATAATTCTTTTTTGAATTTTTCGCATCCGAGTTCAATAGATATGTTTGTCTGATCCCCCTTCTCTTGTAGATTTGATTCTTTATCCAAGATACCACTTTGTATTTCACCATATCTATGCAGATCTCACCTTTTCTGATCCATTTTCCACAAATCTAACTTCACCATTGTCTCTGGGATATAACATTCAGTCAAGATCGACTATTAATATTCAATTTTTTTGTTAAGTTCCCAAATAATTTTCTTGTCTCGATTTTCAAGATAGTAGTGTGATCTCTTGATTTTCGATAACCCTTTTTTGGGTTTTAAGGGATGCACTTTCATAGTCTAGAATAAATTTCATGGAAAATATGGAACCTCCATTAAAAAAAGTATTATTAGTCCAGAGACTATTATCCATCGATTTTCTATTGTTCTATTAGTATGGCACAGAAACCAAGTATTTTAACCAAATTTTAAACAATTTCATATAATTGTATGACTCACATTTGTTTTTGGTCCTAAGTTTTAATTTTGAGGCCTTATTTGTCCTCATATCATATCGAGGAAAATAGATTCAAACTTGGGAAAAAGAGGTTTGAAACTTAGTGGATTGAATATGTGGGAAGAAATGTAAATTAATGCTAAGTTTCAACTTAGCATCAATTCGAAACACAAAATGATTAATATTTTATGATGCATAACTCATAACCTATTTGTGGTGAGGTGCCAACCCTATCTCTGGTGAGCTATCAACCCTCCCACTTGGTCAGTTTCATGTGGATTGGGATTACTATAAGCATCTTTGCTAAGGATTTTGTTTCCTCCCTATTTATTTTCATCGTCCTGGTTGATTACCCTCTACTATGAGCCTTTAATATTCTTTAAGAACATTGCATGCCCCTTCTACCTTCTGTTAGTTTCTTTAATTGATGGGTGGAAATGATTGTCGATTTCTTCATTTTCTAGGTGCAACCTCCAGGTGAACCAACAAAACTTTCATCGGAACTTTCATGCAACAACAAGAATCCAAAATTTTACAACCGTGACTTTGGTAATAATCTTCAGTAATATGTTTTTGTGTATGTGTGCATGTGTGCATTATGTTACAAAGCATGATTCATCCATCAACGTTTTTGGAAAAAAAAACACACTATCTAGATTTTCTAAAAAACGTTATTGCCTTTACTATCACATCAATACAAGAAAACTCTAGTGATGACTGCTACTTTTTAGTTTATAGCAATTTTTTAGTTTTCATATTCTAAACACGACTTCACATTTCATTCAAGAGTCATGCTAATCTGTCCAAGAAAAAAACTGGCAAACTAAACTATAGGATTCATACCGAATTCCTCTCTTCATTCACTGTAGACGATTCTACCCCTGCATTGTAGTCGAATTTAGCCAAACCATGACAGATTTGGGAGACCATAGAACAATACTAATTCAAGATACTGATCATACACCTTGCCAATCTTGTGAATGAAATTTGATTTGAGTGTCCCTACAGCCATCTCCTCCAGAAGAGATCGATGCAATGCCATGATTTCCTCCATCTCATCCCTAATGTTAACCCAAGAGAAGTGCCACTGCAATACCCATGCTTTGATTTCCTTATACCTAGTCCAACATTGTGTCACTCGCTGCTTAACATTCCAACACCTACCAAAGAGATTATGGATGCAAAATACAGTCTGATTTCCCAACACATAGATATTCCATGACCACTTCCCTGGAAAATCAGATTTTCATGTTGGACTATTAGGGCCTGGATCCTCAAATTTCTCCTTGAGAACATTGAGATCAGTATCACGATTAATGGGGTATAATTTTGGTAATTGATCGATCAAGCATGAGAAGGAAAACCAGAGTTCACATACAATTGATATCCCCATATCCATACTACATCACTGTTGATATTATTTATTCACCACATAAGAAAGAGTGCTAAATAAATCAATTGAATAACAATAAGTAACCTGCATTTTCTTACTGATGAGAATTTTACCAGGCTGACAGAAAAAAAAAATTAAAAAAAATAAAAAAAATAATAATAATAATAATAATAATAATTCTCAATAGAAAAGGAAAAGAAAGGATAGGAATAAGTGATTGATTCATCAAGTGAATTACAACGACAATAAATTTATCCAGCCCACATAAAATAAAATCCTACTCATCGTGACTCGAGAAAACTAATGTTTATAAATATATTCAAATCAGATTGTAAAAGTTGTAGCTATAAGGGTTGAGAATGCCAAGAGCGATTTTGATCTTGCGAGTAAGAGGCTTCCAAGATTTCTCATTCAGATTAGAGAAATTCCCGACCATTCTATCGCTATATTCATAACATGACTTCCCCTTATGCCAAAAATCATTTCCATAGACATAAGTTCCATTTGTCTCAAAAAGCCAATGAGTGTGATCAAAATATGTGGTTTGGCTCATTAAAAGGATGGTTGGACTTGGCCTTGTTTGGTTTCATCATTGGCATCCTCCTCTCCAAATTGGGATCTCCATTAGGAGTAGGAAGAAAAGGAGGATTGTTATAATCTACACGTGGATCATATTAATCACAACCATTGTAAGGCTCCTTGCATCCAGGACATTTCCACCCACTCTTCATTGGATCAACATAGAAATCCCCTCATATTTTGAAGTTACATTCACAACGAAGAATATCCACTCCTCTCTAATTTTTCGTAAGCTTCCCATCCTAACCATTCATTTCATAGGAAGATCCATTTACATCTTCCATCTAGGGATGACTAGCCTCTGAATCAGTCACCTTGTCCAGGAGATGAGCTCTGATCACCGTGGCATCATTGCGACATCCTATCCCATAGTATCAGAGATGGTTTGTCCTTCTTGGTTGGATTGTTATCTTGGTGTGTTATATTTTGTCAACATCGAAAACTCCATATTGTCATCCCATACCAGAGAAATCTCACAACCATTCATTGCATAGGAAAATCCCTTGATACCCTCCATCTGGGGATGACTAGCCTCTGAATGAGTCACATTTTCCCTGAGATGAGCTATGGTCACAGTGTTGAGCTCTTACAACTTCCCCATGCCATCATGTAAGTTTTAAACATGTGAAGTACAACAATATATATATAATATTAAGAAAAACAAAAATTAATCAATGGCTCATTCACATAGTACACAGAGATTTATACCAGAAACCCTCAACCAGGAAAATCTTTCTTATTTCATTATCTCGAATTTCACCATTCACCATACAATATATAAAATCTTTTTAGTTATTCCTTAGATACAAAAAACCTAATCCCTTAATCCGGGATTAATTTAAAAAACTGCTAAAAATAGCAAAAAAACGCACAAAACAAAATTTTCAGGGCGCTTCCCTGAATGTTGCACGTAACCAGGGGGGGCCATACCTGGCCCCCACTGGGACCCCCCTAGGAAGCACCCAGTGCACACGGAACAAAGAGAACTACTACGAGGGATCGTCAGACACAGTTGTCGAATCTGACGCAACCACGCACACACATGCAAAGAATATAACACATACCCAACATTCTCCCACTTGTTGTTTTCTTTGCATCTAGGGGTCCATAGGATTATACATAGTCAAAAATACAGGGAAGAAATGTCCATCGTTACTCTACACGAGGAGAAATTTTCCATGCTCACAGACTTTGTCAATGAATCTGCAACATTCTTCAAAGTGTCAACCTTTTCCAGTAACACCTTCTTTTCCTCAACCATGTCTCTCACAAAGTGATACTAAACATCAATA
>SNQJ01S0000525.1:31647-43240 GCA_010110895.2 Picea sitchensis | reverse complement strand
CAATTAACACAGACTTAAGTGGAGACTTCCTTGCAGAAATTCACACCCTCTCTTGGGCGTTTTCCCTGGCGTCGTGGTTGAATGGCAGCGATTTTTGAAACCCGCATGGGCATGCCCCTTTTACCTGTAGGTAGATCCCTTATTCCTCAAGGAACTTACCCTAGCAGGCTCATTCCTTGTCGAGTATTCTATTCCCTTGGCCAACGTTTGTTCCTTTTCTGGAGCACTCTAAAATCGTGACACGTAATCCCCTGTCCGGCTGTGCGCGTGACACTCACCTGCTTACCTTCATTAATTATTTAGCTCTGCAGGTTGCCAGAACGTATTGACACATCTGATGGCGCTCTATGTGTTCATCTCTGTGTATTCCGGGAGCGGCCCGCATTTTCCTTAGGGCTCCCCTTTTTCGTCTTACCAAGCTTTGCTTAAGCACCTGGGTGGGCATGATTCTAGCGTACCCTTTTCTTTTGACCACTTATTCTTTTCACCTGGAGATATTGAAGGACTGATCAGGAAGGTATATTTGGAACCATATCGCTTAGCAGCAAAGTAGAATTATTACCTACAAATCAACAGCGAATCTCTGGCACCAATTGTGCCCCCACCAGTCAATTTTAATGTAAGAAGCCTGAGAGATCCTAATGCAAGTACATCTAGCATGGATCTGTCCACTCAGCAAGCACGTATGAAATCAAGGAAGAAGGCTTGAAATCCAAGGCTCCTATCGTAGGGGACACCTGTCCCATACTTGTCGAAAAATTTTCTAACACCTTTTCCCTGAGTGGCACATAAATATCAGTCACTTGCCAGCTTTTTATCTGTTCATAAGTTATTGGTTACTAGTAACGTTTGTGGGAGTGATTCTTTTTAGTGATGGTTATCATTATTTTCTTAAAATAGATATTAATTATTATTGTGACCGTTGTTATTTGTGTAGTGCCCTTTTCCCTTAACTACTTATGCTTGTGTCATAAATGCTCAATTCCTCGCCAGCTTGTTGTTTGTCCATAATGATTGGTTACCAGTAATGTGGGTGGGAGTGATTTTAATGATGGTTATTATTTTGCGTAAAATAAAGATTCAATATTCTTACGTCATTGTTAGTTGTGTAATGAACGAGCCATTGTTATTAGGTCCATTTAATGATTAATCAATGGAGAGATCTTGAATCCAATAGCGTGTAATGAGATCCTTTAATGAGTAGCTAATGCATAAATGAGTATGATTTTCCCTAGTTCAATGAGTCCTTTAAAATAACTAATGAATGGGTTTTGAGTATGATTCCTTGTCCTTAATGAATCCCTAAAAAAGGGGATTTCTTTAGTCGATATTAGAGTCTTATCCCTGATGTTCTTCCAAATGATTTAAATGACGAAGATTAAGTAAGGCATGACGGGAACTGTGATTAGATATTCCTCGTGCAATGGAATTAAATGTATGAGCACTCTTGCGCTATGGATATTGTGGATGTATGTTGTTTACCATTGGTTTATTCTTGTGTGATTAAATAAAGCTTACTTGTGAACGATTTATTAATTATTTTATCTTGCGTCTTGTGAATAAACTTGTTAACTTTTGGTCTTGAATTGTGGTTGCGTAAATGATGGATTATTGAGTATCATGCTCGCGTGCGCATGGATTTGTATATGTTGATCGATTAACGTTTAGAAGTTGATTCACGTGTGCAAAGATTATTTTATGTTGTTCAATTTGATGGTGATTCACGCACGCATTGAGAAATTTATATCGGCGACCTGATGCGTATGGATGGTAGTGGGTGTAGTCTCTTCTTTTGTGTCGTAATGGAATTGACGTGTAGATGCTAGCAATTAAACGCTTGCGCCTTGGAAATAAAACATAGTTTATTACTTTGCATCTAGTCTTGTGTCATTATATGAATGTTGCATGTTTAAGTTGTTACCTCACTTGTGCCATGATTTTAATGATGCATGACTGGTTAAGTAATAATTTTTACATGCACGCCTTACTTTAGTGGCGTGTGAATGCTTCACCATTCTTCCTTGTACCTCAAATTTAATGATAATCGTGGTAAATTTATGTGATTGTTTTACTCGCACAATGAATTTAATTGATGTTTAATCTCGCGCCTTTGATTAAGTTGACATGAGAATGCTCGGGAATTATTACTCCAGCGCATTGTGATATTAAATTTGTTGTATGATTGATACGAGGATGGTTACCCTTGCGTCCTATTTAATGATTTTAGGAACGATGGACTGATGAATTGGATGTTGTTGATCCTTGACTCGTTATGGTTTCTTATGTTTTCTTGGAGTTATCTAATGATTGTCCTGATGAGAAGAGTTGAGAGTTTGAGTCGTGTTGTATTTGCGTCATGCTTAATCGTATAAGCGCATTGATTATGGGTTGCCATTATTGTGATATTGCGTCGACGTGTGTTCATCATTCACGAAAATGATGGGTCGACTTTGCTTCGTGATTGTCGTTAACGCATTAATGGCGTTTTATTTTTATATTGTACTTGGTCATTGATGTCGTTATTAAGTTGTGATGACTTTTTAATGCAACATTAAAAGTTAAGAGAAAAAAAAAATTGTTTACCTGTTGTATGTCACTTTTGTCGTCGTAACGACGGGGTCGTTACATATGGTATCAGAGCAGGTTCAACCCAGGGAATGTGGATATCCACGCCTTCCACTGAAATATACACTTAAAATTAATCACTTAACACTAATGAAAACCTTAACCTATTCATGAGTTACTCATGGTTAGAGGATGCCGTGAAGGTTCACAATGTGGTGCCAGAGGAGGAGGTGTGATGCCTCCAGTGGCACCCATGCCAGAGGGGTCCAACCCCCGAGGAGAAGAAAAAGTCTTCAGCATGAGTAGTTTGTCGCGCGGGATGCGTTGGGTTTGACAGGGTCCTTCTAGGGAAATGTCAAAGGCCTTGACTAACCGTCTATGTTGAAATAAGGTCAGGGCGCCTGTAACCCTGAGGGTCCATAGCGCACCCCACACAGTACTAGTATATTTCACGAAAAATGTGAGAGGGTTATGTTCTCAAGTCCACGAGTGCCACAGACGGCTCAACCATCAAGGAATGGTTGGAGAGCTAGGTGATGTGCTTCGCGCTTTGCGATTTCGACCTCCAGCACGAAGGTCCGCATAGGCGGTCCTCAGCTAAAGGGGAGCACTCTTCTATGAAGGAAGGTGCCCCTACCTCAACTAAACATGGTCGTCAAAGCTGTGTTAGGGGAACGGTTTGAGGAACGATTCCAAGAGAAGTAATTCTCATAGGAATTCATTGAGCGCCAGTTCGATGATTTCAACACCTTACGATAGGGTGGTCATACGTTGCCAGATTATGAGACCCGATTTATGGAGCTACTTCGGTATGCCCTTCATCTGAACACGAATAAGTTGGGGATAAGCAAGTTCATGACCGCCCTTAACTCCAATTTCCTGCAAAGGTTAGAATCTAATGCCTCAGACATTGCACGATGCAGTCTAGTAGGCCTCTTAGATAAGGAATATTTTACCGCGGTAAATAACCGTTGGGCCAAGCACTAGTCCATTGTGTTCGAGGCGTCAGGTGCCATCGTCAAACGAATGCTTGGTAATTGTTAGACCTGGGTGCTATGGAAAACTCTAATTATAGTACCGCACTGAAGGGATCAGGTAAGGTCTTTCGACAGGACGAGTTTAGATTTGTCGATGTGACTTTGGGTACCAATCGGATGGTTGGAGGAAGGGGTATGAACTGTCACATCAACCTAGGGATGGTGTAATAAATTCCGACCTACATCACCATCTTAAGATCTTTTGACGACATGATTGTCATGGACTGGTGGGAATCGCTTGACGCAATACTCAACGGTAAGATGAGGTGGTTGAGTTGTACCGACGATGAAGGACAGAGAAGTGTGATTGTAGGAAGAAAATGGGGAGTATCCACGAGGTTCATTTCTTCCCTACAACTATAAGAGAGCAGGCACAAGAATGCAAGTTATATTCATACTTAGCGTCAAATGTCAATGGTGTGGCGGAAGGATTAGAAAAACTTCTGGTAGTACAAGAGTTTGTGGATGTGATGCCCAGAAGAATTACAAGGTGTGTCACTCGAAGCGAAGATGGAATTTACCATTGACCTAAAACCTGGAACTGAACCAATGGAAATAAATCCATATCGAATGTCAACCCCTGAGTTACAGGAGTTGAAAGTGAAACTGAAGGAGTTGTTTGACCTAGGAATTATACATCCAAGTGTATCGCCTTGGAGTGCTCCTATTAATTATATACGAGAGAAGGATGGGTCGTGGAGATTCTACTTGACTACCGTCAAGTATTCCTTGAAGACATTTTTTTATTTTCTCGGATGAAGGAAGATTAGGATGAACTTTTACGTTGGATATTACAGTGTTGCGAGAGAACAAATTACGGGAACCGGTCACAAAGATATTGATTATTCATTTCTTAGGGCATGTTATATTCGGCGAAGGCATGTTATGGAAAGTCATGCGCTGACGAATGTCCCAGAAGTGTGTAACTTCATGGGTTTAGTGGGATTTTATCGATGGTTCGTCGAGCGTACTTCGAAGATAGAAAATCCGCTTACGGAATTGCAGAAGAAGAACAAGAGGTTGTGAGGAAAGAGAAATGCACAAAATCATTTCGAAGGCTCAAGGATTTTTTTACCATAACACCAATACTAAAATTCCCTGGCATGGATGAGGGCTTCTTGGTATGCACTAACACATCCAAAGAAAGGCTTAGACGAACTCTTGAGGCAAGATGGTCGAGTTATCTCTTAAATCTTGAAGAAGTTAAGGAATCATGAGGAGAACTACGCGACGCATGATTGGATTTGTTAGTGATAGTGTATGCCCTAAGAGGGTTGAGACACTACCTGATTGGACGAAAATTTGAACTAAAAATGGACCATTGTGGTTTACAACATCTTTTTACACAAAATGACTTGAACGTGCACAAGGGTGTTGGTCAGAAATTCTTATCAATTATGATTTTGGGATTTCCTACTTAAAATGAATAGTGAATAGACTGGAAGACGCGTTGAGTGAGAGACCATGCGTATTTTTAATGATACCTCTCCAAATGAATCTATGTGAAACGATTCTAACTATAGTGCGACGCTGACTGGTATAAAGAGGGTAAGGAATTTTTCAGGCAAGACACCATATTGGTACCAAAATTGAGGGATATATTGTGGACAATGACAGATATTTGAGATATAATAAATGGATTTACTTATAGCCCAACAACGAATTGAGAAGTTTTGATCCTATGCAAAGATCATAGAGAAGTGTAGATGGTTCATCCTGAAGTCATGAAGATGAGGGCAGACCTTACACCCTTATTCTTCTGATAAGGACTGAAGGCAGACATAGTCAACTAAGTGTCAAGATGTCTAGAATGTCAGCAGTTGAAGCCTGAACATAGACATCTGGCAGTATTACTACAGCCACACGGTATTCTAGAATCGAAATAGAAGGTCATTTCGATGGATTTCATTGTTGGATTTCCACTGAATGCAAGGAGACACGACTCGATTTTTGTGGTAGTCGACACTCTGACGAAGAGTGCTAATTTTATTCATGTGCGTACAATGTATCAGGCACCTGACATAGCTATTTTTTTCATCAGTGAGATTGTGAGGCTACATGGTGTGCCTAAGAGGATTATATCCGATAGAGGATCGGTGTTTACAGGATGATTTTGGACTAGTTTTGAAGAGGCCTTGGGAACCCATCTTAACTTTAGTAATGCATATCAGCTGGAGACAAACGCGAAGACCGAGTGGACGGACCAAATCTTTCAGGATATGTTGTGTATGTACGTGATGGACCAACATAAGTGTTGGGAAGAATTATTGCCACTAGTAGAATTTCCATATAACAACAGTTATCAAAGCACCATTAAGATGGCGCATTTCGAGTTTCTTTATGGGCGATCGTGTCAGACACCTTTGAGTTGGGATCATCTTGAGGATAGGGTCCTGGTGGGACCTGAATTGATCCAAGAAATGGAAGACCAAATGCAAACCATAAGACAAAGGATAAAGGAGTCACATGATCGACAGAAGAGTTATGTTGATGCGCGTCATGTCGATCGTAGTTATGAAGTTGGCGATCGAGTCTTCTTGTGGGTGAAACCCCATAAGAGTTCGATCAAGTTTGGAAAGGGTGCTAAACTCTCTCCTAGGTTCGTGGGACCCTTCAAGATTGTGGAAAGGAAAGGGAAGTGGCCTATCAACTAGCCTTGCATGATTCTTTGAGGCGTATGCATTTTTTACGATTAAAATCACAACAAAGTTTAGCCCGCAAATTATTGCTAAAGATTAGTATTATAAGCTAACATATAAATAATACTAGTAGGTGGGACCCCCTTGTAGATTGGCGGTTAGGTATGGATCTCATTTAATGGTTGTGTTATTGTTCGACATTGCTTACATTGTTGATGAGATCTTGTTTTTATTGGCTATGGATTGGGCTTATTATGTGTTGGTTCTATGTGTGACAAGTAAATTATGAATAAGGCATGTTATGTTCTAAGCTCTAATTTTATGTTACTATGGCCTATGCTATTCATTGATACAATTGCTATATGTTTTTGGGACACATTCACAACAAACATGTTAGTAACAATACATAAAGAATAGCTGGAAAAAGGAAAAAACAATATAACAAATTCAAAAGGAAAAGGGATCTAACTATGCAAATATACTACACTACATGCATGAAAGATTTAAATGATCATGGTTAAATCCTAGCTAGCAAGTTAATGGTTATGCAATTTGATTGAGTTATATGGTTGATATGCATTTGGTGGGTGGGTGGGGCATTTGAAAAAGTGATAGATGCTAATGGTTATGCAATTGTATTGAGTCATATGAAGTGGTGATTATGTTATGGCATAAGTTTGATATGGGTCACGTTATTGAATTTAATGGGTTATGGTTTCGATACATGGTTTAATTAATTGTGTTAATGGGAAGATTGTTGGTGACGTAGACACCACCTCTCTGCCTCAACAGAGTCTCTGCACTGACCTCCCGGTATTTAAGGATCGTTCCAATTTCACCTTCGAGCCGAAGCGACTCTTTGATTCCCCACTAGAATCTCTGTTAAAACCTGATCCACAGATCCTTGTTTTACCTCCACGGTCGTCTGCACATGACTGTTGCCCTTTCCTCAACCGAAAATGCAATTTCGAGCTTCGGGGTTTCTTTTATACCGATGACAGAAATCCTCTATCCTCTTTACCTCCCAATCATCGATTTTTCGATATGCCGAAACACCTCTATCGGCAACTAGCCCTCAGGGTTAAGTCTCAACCCACATAACCACTTCACGTATGACCCATGGATCTACTTCCGGGGTTTCACAACCCAAGCGCTCAACCTCTTGTCCTCTAGATACCCGAAGTGCCGATATGCGAAATGTCAAAATGGCTATAGCTCTTCCTCTATTAGCGCCTTCCTCACGCGACCATCGGCTAGACTAAGCACTAGCTCCTCTCGCTACTCGTGCCTTCACGAGTTTTAACGTCGAACCTTCGTGCTCTTACCTCATGAGTTCCCGATAGGCGAGAAGTCAACAGAGTGTTGACTCCCTTTTCTCAGGTGACGTGTGTCTACCTGTTTATTCCACGGGCCCACCTTGTGGTTCTACCATGTGTCTCTCGTTCTTGCCTTCGACACTTTGCGATTTTGCCTCTCGCGACTTGGAGCACCCAACCTTTGGGCTCTCACCCTACGAACCTTTGAGTTCATGAGATCCTTAGATCTCTGTCATTTGTCCTCCTCAGATGGACGACTGTGATCCTCTCGCGACTTCGCCACTCGTGAAGTTGAAGAACTTCCCCTTCTGACCTCTAATGTTCGAGTCCCTGATACGGGTCATCTCACGACACGTATCCTTCCAATCGGACGGCTTAGATTTTTCTCGGGACTTCTCTACTCGCGACCCCCTCTGACACAATCTTGTCAACTTGAAACCCCGATAGCCGAAATACCGATGGGTCCCTTGATCCCCGCCACATGTCTCAATGAACGGACGACCTAGATCTATTTCGTTGTTTCGTAAATTTCGATGTGGAGTGTCCAGACTGCTCATGTGGAAATTTTGATGTGGAGTGTCCCGAATGTCGATATCCCGATATCAACCTTTCGGGACTTTTGCCTCGGCTATTCACGAAGGCTTAACCCTCATGCAACTTCCTGTCGATCCAACAACTGTCGGTGATCCTGAGCAAGATCTGACGGCTCACGATCTCTTCTTCTATAGGCTCCTCTGTTGCACTTTCTCCTGGACGTAAAAACTTCGACGGTCCAAATTTTNTCGGCCTAATATAATGGTTGTTGTACTCCTCCTGAGCTTTGGCGCTTTCTTCCTGCACTTGGAAGAATTCCAAGTATCCAAAGGCCTCGACCTTGAATTCTTTTCCTTGCGAGCTCTGGAAATTGAGTTCTCGCCTGCACGTTTGAAAATGCCGCCCCTCATGAGCTTTGCTTTGAATCCTTGAAGGATTCTTCAACTCTTGTGCCTCTACAGACTCTCTCTCCTCACTCAAAGCGCTATTCCTTCTGACCTTTTCCTGTAGCTTCGACCTCTAAGGAATAATTCCTTTTTTTTTCCTTTCTCCCTCAAATGGAAAATTCAGATGCCCTCCTGGCTATCCTCTGCTCAAGCAACCTCTTGTTGAGTCCTTCAGGGTGTTCAACAACCCTGTGAAGATCCCTCTCCTTGGATATTTCTTCAAATCCAGAACTCAAAGAGTTATTTTCTCCTATGCCTATATGCACACCTACTCAATGCCCACTTGGCAGAGCTTCACAGAACTCCTCAGAGATTCTATTTAAAAGTATGTTCTTCTTCACAGCCCTTCCTCCAAGGTGTTCAGCAACCTTGAGGTCTCCCTCCTGTATTGTTGATTTCAACTTCTGTGCCCACCTGGCCTTTGTCTGACTCCGCAGAGTTCAGAAGTGCATCTATGCACTGGCATCCAGAGACTGCAGTACTCTGTCATCCCCTCCTGGCATGAAACCACAAAGAACCTTCCAAGCCTGAAATCAAAACAATTCCTGCAATTGCACAATCACAACATACATTCACAACATATAAAGAACACTCACAAATATTCATTCAACACAGAATACATGCAGGAAAAACTGCTTCTGTTTATATTAAATGGAAAATGCTTGTTTGTACAAGGTGTTCTTGAGCACGGCCTGTAACAAGGTCTTGGATATTTTCTCTTTTCTTCTCTATCTCCTCTTCTGACTATTACAACTACTACCAAAATGAGATCGCAGTTAATTTTTTACCTGAGGGGGATCTTCAAGCTCTTCCCTCCAATCTACCTGCCCTATTCAATTAAATTGAATGGGCTGTCTAGTCCAGCATCGGATCTAGATCTTAGCCTTACAATCATTAAAATCCTATCTACTCTAATGCATGCACAAAGGCACGGCTCTATGGCTCAACAACCTAAACATTAATTACATTCAAATTCAAAATTGAAGACGAGGGTTGTGCCTCTCTTCAGCCTTGAATGCATGCACTGACGTGGAGAGATGCTCCTACATCATACTCCTCAGCTGCAAAATTCATGAGCTCCTGCTCATGAGTTTCCCATCTCAGCTGTTGAAATCCTCCTGGATCCCAAACAATTCTTGGGAGCTGTCCATCTGCTCCACTTCCCTGTTGTTGTTGCTTCTTCTGTGCTGTTGTTGCTACTTATTCTTTTCTTCTACTCAGCTTCTCCTCGCTGGCAGTTTCTGCTAATTCTATCATCAGCCTTCTGATGTCTTCTATCACCTCATCCAACTGCTCTAGTGGTTGGCTCTATTTTTGCAGTCTCCCCAGCTGCAAAAATTTTCCGCAATTGGGTAGATCACTGTGATCTCCCATGCCTTCTTCATCTGCTTCCAACCTCGCCTGTTGGATGTGCATGCTCTGCACTATCATCCTTATCTCTAGGGATTCAATCTGCTCATATAGATCAACAAAGCTAATGTTGTCTGCCTCTTCTTATTCTCCTTCTACAAACTCCGATGTTGCAGTCCTTTCAACTTCCTGGCTAAAAATTTTGAGCCACTCCTCAGAATGTTCATCATCCTCTTCTGCTATCAGCTTCAATGCTTCAGCTTCCTCAGCTTCTTGGCTAAATATGTTGAGCCATTCCTCAGAATGCTCATTCTCCTCTTCTTCTTGGGAAGCTTTAGATATCTGCTCCAATTATTTTTCCCTGATAGTCTCAGCTAGCTGCCTTTCTTCTATTGCATCATTGGCAACACATAATTTTGTCTCCCCTGGGTTAAGCAGTAGGAATATTTGAATTTCTCCAATCATCAGAAGATTCGCATGATCTTCCTCTTCTGTCAGTTGCATCTGCTAATCCAACCCCATCTCTGAGCTCATCTGCTTTGTCATCTCCTCAGGTTGATCTAAACTCACCTCTGAGTCCATGAGACCCTCAGATAGTCTCATCTGCTCATCCCTACCCACCTGGCAATATGGGATTTCCCTGCTGCCCACCTGGCAGTCTATGAGATCCCACAACGATCCTGATTCATTGCCCACCTAGAAATTTGAAATTCCCCGACTGTCCTTATGAAAGTCTGTGAGGTCCCGCATCGATCTCAACTCTTTGTCCACCTGGAAATTCTGAATTTCTTCTCTTCTCTCCTGGCAGTGCTTGAGATCTTCAGTTGATCCCAATTCATCTTCTTCACCGCAATTTCTTCCAGTCTCTGGTACACATACCTGAACCACTTCTTCTTCTGGTCCATTGAGGTTTTCCCCATACCTCAACCATCCTCTTATCAGCCTACGCTGTCTTATGACCATCAGCTGCTTGACTGGCCATTTTTCTTTTGCCTTCCCCATGGGCCATTCATACACCCACCTTGGCTTGGCTTTCTGATGCATCTGCAATGCAAGCTTTTCTATGTCCGCCCTGATATCAGCGAGCTCTTTATCTATTTCTACAAGCTTTTCTGCTTTTCTCTTCCTCCCATCATACCTACGGCCTTCAGTAGCCATGTTGTTGTCTCTGTCTGCCCTCCTAGAAAATCTGCTGCTCACTCCTGCAAATCTGAGTGCTTCAGCCTCTTTCTATAGTCATGTTGACCGTCTTCTCTATTGTTGCCTACCCACGAAAAATCACCTCAGAGTTTTAGTACTCTGTTTTCTTCCTTTGCCTTCTCCCTCTGCTTGAAATATAAAAATAGAGTTCTCGCTCTGATACCACTCTGACGCAAAGGCCAACTCTCTGCCTTGAAAAAGTCTCTGCGCTGACCTCCTGGTCTTTAAGGATCATTCCAATTTCACCTTCGAGCCAAAGTGACTCTTTGATTCTCCACTGGAATCTCTGTTAAAACCTGATCCACATGTCCTTCTTTTACCTCCATGGTCGTCTGCACATGACTGCTGCCCTTTCCTCAATCGAAAATTCAATTTTGAGCTTCGGGGTTTCTTTTATCCCGATGATAGAAATCCTCTATCCTCTTTACGTCCCAATCACCGATTTTCCGATATGATGAAACACCTCTATCGGAAACTAGCCGTCAGGGCTAAGTCTCGGCCCACAC
>SNQJ01S0000525.1:7897-23979 GCA_010110895.2 Picea sitchensis | reverse complement strand
GGATATGAACAATCATATGATACCATTCAAGTGAAGGGAGTCTACCTCACTGCTCACCCTAGGAGCTTCATCCTCCTCTGTGCCCCCCCTTAGGAATCTAGTTGATAACAATTTTTATCCTAAGGCCATCTTTCCTCGAAGCTGGTGTAACTTCTATGAGGAGCACCATGAGGAAACCACATGTGAGGTAAGGAAGAGTGCCAGAGATAATATCTTTGGTAAAATACCTGAAGTTACTATCACTGTCCTAGATTTTGTAGAGCCAGAAGATGTCATGGTCATCAATACTAGGAACAAGGCTTATGGTCCCAAGGGAAAATTTGACCCTCCCCGCAACTCATCTAGCCCAGGATCATCCTCACCCGTTGCTATTGTTCAGGTTCCTAAAGTTCCTGGCAGGTAAGGAACAACTTACCCTCTCCCCTCTTCCAAATACAATATCTTGAATCTGTTGGCCAACATCAAAGAAGATGCAACCCTTCTAGACATGGTTGTCATCCCTGAACAGTAGATGTATCTGAAACAATTCATGGAAGGAAAAGATCTCGTTGTATCCAATCTTTATGAAGAGGTAAATGAAGAGGACTCTTCTATAAATAAAGTAGGTGTACATAACTTTATATATCTTGTAAAAAATCCCCCTTTTATATTTTTGTAAATATTATGGATAAGATCACCCATTGTTGCCTCATTGATAGCGATTTGGGCCCAAGTGTGATGTCGAAGATTATTATGGAAGAGTTAGGCTTGTCTTGTACAAATGAAAATTCTAGAATCATGATCTCCTATAATAGTCTACAACAAACAACCATAGTTGAGATTAAATATGTGACCTTGGTCTTATGGGCTCATCCTGAAATAAGGACAACCCTCATCATTTAGGTAATTGATATGCCTGTAAGAAATTACTCAATTATCTTGGGAAGAGATTGGCAAGCCTTAACAGGTGGGTACCTCTCACTTGGTGGGACACATTTATCCGTACCTCAGAATGGTAAAAACAATATAGTCTTTAGAGAGGGAAGGATTCCACCCTACATAGAGAGTGTTCCTCAATATAGTGTAGACTATATCGAAGAGGACCTAGGATTGTATTCCATCTTCGCAGAGGAGGATAATATTCCTTTCGAACGAATCAATTTATACGATGATATGTGGCATATACACTTTGATGGTTCACTCTCTAATGAAGGTAATGGGGTTGGAATTATCTTGGTTTCCCATGTAGGAAAATACATAATTTGTCTTATAGGTTGGAGTTTGCTTGCTCAAACAATGTCACTAAATTTGAAGCTTTATTACTACTCATTGGAAGCTCCCTTAATCTTGGTTGTGGTCACCTTTTAGTTTTTGGATATTCTGAGCTTCTTGTGAACCTGATACGTAGGGTATTCTCTCCTAGCAACGAGTTGATGGAACGATACACCCAAAGTATTTTGGCACTTATCTCGAGCTTTTTATCTTTCAATATCACTCATGTTAAGAGGGAGTTGAATTCAATGGTTGATTGGTTAGTTGTCTTTGAAGCTTCTTCTAATAAGCAATTTTTACCCCACAGGCATGATTGTTCCTTTCAATATCTATATCATTCACATATCCCAGACAATATAGAATCTTGGGAGGCCTTCCCTAACGATGAGATAATTTTTTCTTTCACTCAAGATGAACCTCTTAAGCCCAAGGAAATGATATCCATAGTAGAAGAAAAGATTCCTAAGGGCTTGAATCCTCTTGAGAGTTCGTTTTCATTGAGTGATGTAGGTAATAAAGAGAAGAGAAGAGAAGGGGAGTCAAGAAGGAAGGTGGGTGGAACCATCTCCTTGAACATTAGGGCACTTGAATTTTCGAAGAGTGTTAAAAAGGGTGTCCAATGTTCTGATAAAGAAGAGATGAGTTCTGCCAAGCTACTTGGTGGATTTCAAAATGTTTTTTCTTGGTCTTATGAAGATCTTCGTGGTTTTGATCCTTGTATTATTCAACAACCATCTAGGAAAAAACAAAGACCTATTAACTATGCACATAATGCAACTGTTCAAAGGGAGTTAAGAAATTTCTCAAAGGCGGGGATCAATTTTCCAGTCCACTCTGAATGGGTTCTGAATTGGGTGCATGTTTCAAGGACGACCGATCGTATTAGAATCTTCTTTAGTTTCCACAATTTCAATCAGGCTATTATGAGAAATATGTTTCCTCCTCTCAGTATGAAAATAATTTTGCAGTAGGTCATAGAGTCACCATTGAGGCCCTTACTTGACAGTTTTTCGAGTTACAATAAAATCAAGGTAAAAGGGGAAAATGTTCACAAAACCAATTTTATCACTAATTGTGGTATTATGTATTATAAATTCCTCCTTTCAGACTTATCTAATGTAAGTAACACTTTTAAAATACATATCCACACTATTCTTGATGAATTGATCAACATCGAAATATACCTTGATGATCTAATCATATGCGTTAAAAGGCTGATAATTACCTCTAAGTTCCAAGTATTAATTCTGGGTCCTTTCAAAATTGATTTTGTCCTAGATATTGATTTTGTCCTAGATACTAACTCTTGCATTCTACGGGATTTACTGAAACAATTGTTTTCCTACAGCACCAACGGTTCTCATGTGAAGCATCGCGAGGGACCAACGTGAAAATTCCTAATGTTGTTCGGCTTTTCTGTACACTAGTAGACTAGATATGTTTTCCTTTTTGTTCTTTTTCTTTTCTTCCTTACAGTAGTCTGATTTATGCTTTCAGCTTTAATTTTTTCCTACTGCTTTTACGTCCTATCATTAAATTATGTTGGTTGATTTTTGCAAATTTAATTATGTCATGATTTTATTGCTTACTATCTTCTAGTTTGATTTTGTAAAAATAGGATGATTGGATCAGTTCTGCCACAGTGACACTCCTGCAAAGCATTGTTAGTCAATAACAATCAGCTGACACAGTTGTTCCGATGTTTCCCCTGAAGCATACTTGAATTTGTTATCTTCTTTCACTGTAGTTTTATAAAGAGATTGGTTATCTCTCGCTGCTTCTTGCCATTTCTTCATTTCTTTGAGATTTTAAAGAGAAAATCCATCATTTTTCTCCTTGAAGTAAAGATCAAGTTTCGGTTGAATGATTATGCATACAGTGGTAATACCCCTCATAATTAACACTTTTCATAAGTTATTCCCCAATTCCTGGTCATTTTCCCATTAAATCCGCTCACTTCCCCCTGTTGCATAATCTTCCTGGTTATATCTTCTTGACCTGTTGTCCTTGGTCTACAAAACCATGAGTTCTGAGTTCCTAAATCTCTTGGAAATAAATTTCCCTGTGCATTCGTCAGTTTGTTGACGATTGACATCGCAATGAATTTTAGCCCGCAAAGTATTGTTAAAGCCTATAATTATAAGCTAACATATAAATAATACTAGTAGGTGGAACCCCCTTGTAGATTGGAGATCAGGTGTAGCTCGCATTTAATGGTTGTGCTACTATTCAACATTGCTTACATGGTTGATGAGATCTTGTTTTTATTGGCTATGGATTGGGCTTATTATATGTTGATTCTATGTGCGACAGGTAAATCATGAATAAGACATGTTATGTTCTAAGCTCTAATTTTATGTTACTATGGCCTATGTTATTCATTGATACCATTGCTATCTGTTCTTGGGACACCTGCACAACATACATGTTAGTAACAATACATAAAGAGCAGATGGAAAAAGGCAAAAACAAAATAACAAAGGAAAAAGGAAAAGGGATCTAACTATGCAAGTATACTACACTACATACATGAAAGATTTAAATGATAATGGTTAAATCCTAGCTAGCAAGTTAATGGTTATGTGATTTGATTGAATTATATCATTGATATGCATATGGTATATTTTGGAAGGATAGGATGTGGGTGGTGCAATTGAAAACTTTATAGATTGTAATGGTTATGCAATTTGATTGAGTCATATGAAGTTGTGATTATGTTATGACATAAGTTTGATATGGGCCGCGCTATTGATTTTAATGAGTGATGGTTTCAATACATGGTTTAATTAATTGTGTTAATGAAAATCTTGTTGGCATGTACTAGGGAATTAATGGATTGAGGGTGGAGGTGACGTTCATTTACTTCACGTAACCCTTACTCCTTCGTTGTCCGCCACCCTAATCGAGCTATTGTTCAACTGTGTTGTTGTGGTTATGCTCTGACTTCCTAACAGAGAGGAACCGCTCGATCAACTCGCATTTTAAGGTGTTTTGATTACAGGTATGTATTTTTTTTTCCATCCATGAATCTTCTCTAGTTATGAAATGGATATTGGCTCAGATGTATTGGTTTGTGCCTTCCTTGAGTATGGAAACTGTGTGAAATTGTGATTTTTCTGGAATGAATTGTTGGTGGCTTTATCTGTGATAATGTCTGAAGTTAAAGTGTATTGGGTCGTTCTGAGTACTAGCATCCATAAAGGCTCTCTGTCATCCTTGTTGGTTTAGTGGAGGGTTCCATTTGTTCTAGACTAGATGACTACCTTCACACATTGTATCACCATACCCATTCTTGGCTTTTATGGGGTTTAAATGAGTTTGAAACGCCCTGTGTCACTGTGCATTATTCACTTGAATATTGGGGTTACTTCATGCCTCCAATAGTCGTGCAGTGGTTATATTTCTTCTTCTCGGCTCTGTTTTCACCTCAGTGTTGTAGTTGGTTGACTGGGAGACCCACGAGGGTTATATCCTGCATGTGATAAGTATCGTTACGAGGCCCAAATGGAGCCTTGCTCCTATTTTCATAGCTTCTCCTATCATGGGATTTGTCACCCTGTCCATGAAGTCAATTTTGTTATTTCCTGTGTGTGCACAATTCGTCTCAGAGGTTTTCACCATCAATAAGAGTCGAATCTAGCCTCCCTATGCTAGACCACAAAGCAAAACCTCACTTCCTCAAATCCATGTTGATAGAGGATATCGTTATGGTATGTCAGGTGTATTGTTTGTAGTTATGGTTTGGTGGTGTGTTGTCAATAGAATGGATCACTAACTCACCCGTTGATTATGTGGCAGTGGTGTTGGTTTTAATCATTAAATAAATTAAAAGACATAATCGAGCATGACTTTTATGTATGTATTTCATTAACAGTGGTTGATGGGTTGGCGTTGAACAGAGTGAAGGTAATTAATTGTGTACTCATTTGGAAATTTCTTATGGATAAATGAGAAAAAAAAGAGCTCCCCTACATATTGTTGTGGAATGCATATTGTTTTTTTTGTTGACACTGTGTTAAATATCTGATTATGAATAGTGAACTAGCTAATACACAAAGTTGTTTGAACTATACACAGTAGTTGTTTATAGGGTCACAATGGTCATTTGGTTGGTGTATTGCCTTTTACATAAAGGTTATATGGATTGCTTAATTAATTTTATGAACAATACCCGCTCTCTTTCCCCACCATTATTTTTCTTTTCGCTAATTAGAGGCCCATCCCCTTCCCACATTCATTTTTTAAATCAATGTTCTAAGATTGATTACGGTCAAGAAGAATTATGTATTGAAGCAGTTAGAGGTAGCAGTGTCTTGATTGGATTGCAGTGATGTTTTCTTTGGTTTTCATTAGAATTGATTGTTGTTGTCTTTGAGAAGTAACCATGTTATTTTCCCCCTCATCATATCAGGTTTCTCTCAATACAAACCCCTCACATATCCCATAACCTTTTGTTCACCCCATGCTCATTGATGAATGGCTACACAATTTGTATGGATTGGATTGCATGGGTCTGATATATTGCTGAGCCAAAATATATTTCATATTTTTAAAGAGTTATCATGTATGGTTATTGAAAATACTATTTTCTAATAAATAATGCATACAAGGAAGAGCTATTCAAACAAAAGGTTGAAAATTGAGGCCTACTATGCCTTTGTCAAAGAGAAATCCGCTACTGCCCCTTGCGCATCCTCCGATAATTCTGGTAAATTTTGGTCCTGCCATGTGCATTGGAAGGATGATTGCTCTCATATGATCAACAATATGAGACTTAAAGATTCCACACAGCCTAAGGCAGGTTCAGAAGGATTGAAATATGATAGCATTAGTAAGGGAAAGATTTCCTCGCAAAATGGAAAATATGGATTTTAAGTTTTTTTTATTGTTGATGAAAGTTGACTTCAGATTTTCGTATGGCATGATTTTGGATATGTTGGTAATACATTTTGGAAGTAACTACAAAAAATATTGAGATAAATTATCAAATGTTATTATGAGGATGGGAGTCACAAGGAGATGTGTTTTTTCTTAATTGACTAGTATGTTATGATTGCTAAGAACTAAAGGGAGTCACAAGGGGTCCCACCTACTAGTTATTATTTATTTATAACCCTTATTATAATTATTACTTTTCCTCTTAACTAAATTTGGTTAAGTCTTTTAATTAACTTAACTAATGAGTTGGTTCAACTACTTCAACCAATTCTAATTTTCTTAAAGAAAAGAGGAAAGGGAGGAACACGAGGAGGATAGAAGGAGAAGCATACTAAGGTTTACTCTTTGCGTTTATGTTGACATAGTTCAATTTTCATTCATTCCTTAATTTACCACAAGCCTAATTCTCTTTTATGATAGTAGGTTGTTATTGTAGACAACAACATTCAGGGTTGAATACATCATTTAGACACTTGTTTTTTAGAGGTGTTGATCTATCTTTGATAATCTGTGTAGACTTGTCTATTTGTGAATTAGTTTGCATGACTGACAAAGGCTATTGTGCAGAGTTGAGTGGGAAGCAATCTGTGGTAAGATGATCCAACTTTTAGAGTTATGTTTTGGTTTTCTGTTAGATGTCCTTTTGTATGTTCCATCGGGGATGTCTAAGTTTGACTTTTGGACCAAAATTTGTGTATGAGATTTTGTAACGAAAATGGCTCTTTGGTGAATTTGAATGAAATAAAGGATTTCTTTATGTCTCATCTGTCTTTATTATCATCTTGGTGTCTAACTTATGTCTTTACAATTGTTTTCAACAACTATTATATTCAGAAAATTGTATTAAAATGAATTTTTAGCAAGTTTTTATTTGTGAAAAAGACTAGCCTAAGAACTTGTAATTAATACTTGTGAGTTAGAATTTTATTTTTGATGGCTATAAACCTAGGGTGACATTCCTGTCTATTTTTATTTATCCAAGAAAAATCTGAAAATGCTTGAGTAAGATCCATTCATATCTTTTCCTCAACATTTATTTGGTGACCATACTGGGAAGATCTTCAATATCTCTCTGGTTAATTTTTATACTCGATTTTCATCGATACATCTATTTTTCTGATATTGATTCTTTAATTGTTTTATTCTTAATGATTGTGCTTGTTGCAAGGTGACCCAATATTGAGCCCGGTCTTCAAGATCAGACCAACATTGCTTTGAACTTGTTTAACACCATTTTAGACACTACCAATATGTGTGCTGAGCTTAACCATTCTTGGGAAACAATTGAACAAGATATTAGCGCTCAAGAATGATTGGAAGCTAGACGTAGACAACCTAGAAATCGGCAGTAACCTCCTTGTTTCTTTAGTTTTGGCCTTCTTTCATTTCCTTAGATTCACGCTCTTCTAGAAGAAGAAGAGGCTTATCACCTGAAATAAATCCTATAGCTGAAATAGGAAGAAAGAACATTATGTTATCTTCCCAACAAAGTGCTCTAAGGAGAAGTCTATCTTATTCATCCAGTTCATCTTTCTTTCCCTCACTTATCAACTAGAAGATGGCATCTAGGGGTGGCTTTGGTGGCACTGGAGGTGCTTCCTCCTCTCATCCTTCATTTTCGTCAATGATTGGTAGCTGATATAGCCACCATATCCCTGTTCAATCTACCACAAATCCTACCAAAGTCACCAAAAAGTATGGGCTTTTTCAGTTTGAAGAAGATGACACAACCACACCACAACATGTGCCCTCTCCTCTCAACTTAGCATATGCTATGCATCCACTCCCTAAGTTCAAGGATCATATTCCTAAGTTTTCGAGAAATAACATTGTCACTACAAACGAACACCTGGGGAAATTTTCTAATGCTTGTCATAACATAGGAGCTAATGATAATGATACTTGCATGTACTTATTCGTAAATTCCTTGGGAGGAAAGGTTGTGGCTGATTTCTTTGACCTTCCTCTTAATATTATCTCTACCTGGGAGGAGTTAATCTACTGGTTCAGATCCACTTACGGGAAATCTAAAATCCCAACCAAGAATTTAAGGGAATATAATAATGTCACCTATAAATATGGTGAGACCATAAAGTATTTAACCTTTCATTTCATCAAGTTATACAATCAAATCCCTGAAATCATGCACCCTTAGAACCAAGCCACTTTCATGCATTACTACAGTGTATTTCCTTCCCCCTGTCGTCATAGGCTTGAAGAAAAAGCGATTGATAACCTCGGTTCCTCTCTGCATACTTGTTCAGAGTATGAAGAACATCTTGAAAGAACAGGTCTTCCCCGAAGAGAGTCAGTTAGACAGACAGACATGTCTCCCTCTTACAGTTAGTCCAGGATATGAAAAATTATATGATAGAGTTCAAGCGAAGGGGGAATGCCTCACCGCTCACCACTGGAGCTTCATCCTCCTCCGCGCCCCCCCTTAGGAATCCAGTTGATAAAAAATTTCATCCTAAGGCCATCTTGCCTCGAAGCTGGTGTAACTTATACGAGGAGCACCACGAGGAATCCACATGTGAGGTAAGGAAGAGTGCCAGAGATAAGATCTTTGGTAAAAGACTAGAAGCTACTATCGTTGTCCTAGATTTTGTAGAGCCAGAAGATGTCATGGTCATCAATACTAGGAACAAGGCTTATGCCTTCAAGGGAAAATTTGACCCTCCCCACAACTCATCTAGCCCATGCTCATCCTGACCTGCTGCTACTGTTTAGGTTCCTAAAGTTCCTGATAGTCAAGGAACAACTTCCCCTCTACCCTCTTAGAAATACAATATATTGAACTAGTTGGCCAACATCAAAGAAGATGCAACCCTTCTAGACATGGTTTCCATCCCTGAACAACAAATGCATATGAAAAAATTCATGGAAGGAAAATATTTTGTTGTAGCCAATCTTTCTGAAGAGGTAAATGAAGAGGACTCTTTTGTAAATAAAGTAGGTGTACATAACTTTAGATATCCTATAAAAAATCCTCCTTTTTATATTTATGTAAAGATTATGGATAAGACTACCCATTGTTGCCTCATTGATGGTGGTTCGGGCCCAAGTGTGATGTCAAATATTATTGTGGAAGAGCTAGGATTGTCTTGTACAAATTAAAATGCCATAAGCATGCTCTCCTATAATAGTCTACAACAAACAACCATAGGCGTGATTAAATATGTGACCTTGGTCTTATGCGCTCATCCTGAAATAAGGATAATGCTCAGCATTCAGGTAATTGATATGCATGTAAGAAATTACTCAATTATCTTGGGAAGATATTGGCAAGACTTAACAGGTGGGTACCTCTCACTTGATGGGACGCATTTATCCATACCTCAGAATGGTAAAAACATTATAGTCCTTAGAGAGGGAAGGATTTCACCCTACATAGAGAGTGTTCCTCAATATAGTGTAGATTATATCGAAGAGGACCTAGGAGTGTATTCCATCTTCGTAGAGGAGGATGATATTCGTTTGGAACGAATCGATTTAGATGATGATATGTGGCATATGAACTTTGATGGTTCACTCTCTAATGAAGGTAATGGGGATGGTATTATCTTGGTTTCCCCTGTAGGAAAAATTCATAATTGGTATTACTGTTTGGAATTTTCTTTCTCAAACAATGTCACTAAATTTGAAGCTTTATTACTAGGCATTGGAAGCGCCCTTAATCTTAGTCGTGCTCACCTTTAATTTTTTGGATATTCTGAGCTTGTTGTGAACCTGATACGTAGGGTATTCTCTCCTAGAAACAAGTTGATGGAACGATACACCTAAACTGTTTGGGCACTTATCTCGATCCATTTATATTTCAACATCACTCATGTTAAGAGGGAGTTGAATTTAATGGTCGATCGGTTAGTTGTCTTTGCAGCTTCTTCTAATAAAAAAAAAATTCCTCACATGCCTGATTGTTCCTTTCAATCTCTATATTGTTCACATATCCCAGACAATGTAGAATCTTGGCAGGCCTTCCCTAACGATGAGATAATTTTTTATTTCACTCAAGATGAACCTCTTAATCCCAAGGAAATTATATCCATAGAATACGACAAGATTCCTCAGGGCTTGACTCCACTTGAGAGTTTGTTTTCATTGATTTTGAGGGCATGAACCATCTCCTCTAACATTGGGGCACTTGAATTTTTTAAGAGTGTTAAAAAGGGTTTCCAATTTTCTGATAAAAAGGAGATGAGGTCTGCCAAACTACTTGGTGGATTTCAAAATGTTTTTGCTTAGTCTTATGAAGATCTTTGTGGTTTTGATCCCAGTCTTATTCAACAACCATCTAGGAAAAAAAATACATATTAACTCTGGACATAATGCAACTGTTCAAAGGGAGTTAAGAAATTTCTCAAAGGCAAGGATCAATTTTCCAGTCCAATCTGAATGGGTTCCCAATTGGGTGCATGTTTCAAGGACCATCGTTCGCATAAGAACCTTCTTTAGTTTCCTCACTTTCAGTCAGGATGTTATGAGAAATCCTTTTCCTCCTCTCAGTATGAAAATAATTCTGCAGCAGGTCGAGAGTCATTGTTGAGGCCTGATGCATGAGCATTGCTCCAGGTTAGCAGCGTGCCATCTATCCAGCATATCCAGCACACATTTAATGGATATAGGGAGAGGCGCAGCCCTCTCAATTTTGAAATTCAAAATTTCAATAAATGTTGTAAGGCTTTTAATGCCATACCACGCCTTTGTACATGTAGTGTCTTAGGTTTCCTTTAATGGTTACCTGCAGCTAAGTCCAGGTTGTAGTCAGGACTGGACACTCCATTTATGTAATGTAGCCATAGGAGATTCTCTGTGATAGCGATAGCTTGGAGATGGTGAGGTGGAGGATAAGCTCGAGAGATCCCTCATTTTTGTAAGGAAGAAAATAGAGAAGAAAGAGGAGAGAGTAATGGGACTCAAGTAGAGGTAGAGGTAGAGTAGAGAGTTAGGAGGAGAGACCAGAGCAGAGAGGTCTCGAGATAGAGTTGATACTTGTTACAGTCCAACCTTTGTAAACACATTTTGTATAGACATACAGATTAATAGAAGAGCAGTTTTTCCTGCACACTGTGTGTTTGGTGTTTGCATGTTTTTATGCATTTCATGTTTTAAATGCATAACTGGTGAAGAATTGGATAAGTTTCAATTTCTTCCTGTCTTGGAGTTTCTGAGTGCAAGGATTGCACATAGTCCGCAAGGTGTTCGTTGACAGAGGTAGCTCAAGAGGGATAGCGTTGAACCTTCATCAGAAGAGGTGCAAGGAGTGCACAGGAAAGAACTTTGCCTTGAGTTCCGGGAAGACAGAACTACTGAAGGTTCTGTGGAAGCTCTACAAGGAGGGCATTGAGCAAGTGCATAGAGTGCATAGAAGAACTCTATTTCGAGTTCAGCGAGAAGACAGAATCATTGAGGATTCTGGAGAAATCTTCCAAGAGGTCATTGAGTTGGTACAAGTGTGCACAGAAGGAACTCTTTCGAGTTCTGAGATAGGAGGAGTGTCAAGGAGAAAGACACTCCCAGAGCTGTTGAATACTTTTTTTTCTTAGCAAGGAGTGCTTGAGCAAGAAGTTGCTAAGAGGGTACCAAATTCCCCTTTGAAGGGAGAGAAAAGGACTAAATCCCTTAGAGATTCAAGTTTTGAAGCTCAGGAAGGATAGGGGTTTTGTGCATAGAGTAAAAACAAAGAGTAGCAGGAGGTCGAGAAACCCTTCAAGGTTTCATAGTTGACGAAGTTCAGGAGGGACAGTGTTCCTCGAACACAAGCGAGATCCAAAGGAATTGAGTTCACACGGGAAGCGAAGGACGAGGCCTTTGAAACTTTGGAAAATATTCCAAGGGAAAGGAATAAGTTCTCAAGCTCAGGAAGGAGCACAACTGCCATTAGATCTTGTGCAAAGAACCAATAGCCATCAGATCCAGAGGAAGGTGCACAGAGTTTAACCTCTGGGATGGTCGCGCAGGAGAGCAGTTGAAAATGAACAGTGGAGACACTTCGTAGAGAAGAGCCGAAATCCTGTGGACCATTGGATCTTGAAGAGTAGCGAGGAGATTAAGGTCAAGTGTCTTCCAACACTCTAAGTCTCAAATTTCATGATTTCTAACTTCGGGGTTCAGAGCGGCGAGGGATTGTGGAGTCGTTGCATCGCAAACTCTCGGTTCATAAAATACTGAAATCTCACGCTCGAATTTTGCCTTTTAGGAGTTCGGGGTTTGGAGTGGCAAAGGATTGCGGAGTCACTGCATCACGAACTCCTGGTTCGCGAAATCCAAAAAGGATCCAGACCGTTGGATCTAGAGCACAGTGGTCGGAGAGCCGCTGGATTCAAGGATATGTGCACGGGGCATAGTCCCTGGGAGGTGCACAGGAAGAAGGAACTGGACCGTCAGATCTAGCACCAAGGACCGATAGTCGTCGTATCCAAAAGGAGGTGCACGAGGTTCAACCCTCATATAAGAAAAGGAGAGAGGACTCATCAAGTCCCGAAGACATCGGGACCGTCCATTTTAGAGGACAGGTGTCAAAGATCCAAGTCCTTTTCGATGTTTTGGACACCGGGATTTCGAGGAGAAGGAGTCTTTCGACTTTGCAACCTGTGAAGTACCAAAAAGATCCAGACCGTCCATCGTTGGAAGGACATGTGGTGGAGATCCACGTATTTCAGGGATTCGGGCATCGAAAGGCAAAGGGAAGAGGAGTCTTTAGACTTTGCAACCCGCGAAGTCTCGAAAGCCTCGGAACCATCCATTTTGGAGGACAGGTGGCAGGGATCTGGAAGTTGCTGGGAGTTTGGTCACCGGGAGTTGGGAGGTGAAGACTCCGCAGATATCCCTAAAAGGAGATAGTCGAGATTCAATCTTGGTCGTTGTCTAAGTGGAAGATCTGGACCGTTGATTGTCTAGGGGTAGTATTTTGGTATTTCGGGCCCTAGGAGGTTGAAGGGCTAAGATTTTTTTGCAGTGGAATCGTGAATTATGAAACCCCAAAAAGTGGACCGTGGTCATGGGGACATGTTAGCATTTCGGGGTCTGGAAGATTGAAGGACCAAAAACTGTTGCAGCCAGACTCGCAAAGTCTTGAATCACGAAATCTCGAAAAGCACTCGGAGGGATAGCCCAAGGTCACAGGACCAGTCATATGAGAAGTGACTTAAGGGAGGGGCTAAGGAGCCGTTAGGCCCTATTTCAGGTTTTGGCGTTTTGAAAGATAGAGGATAGGGAGGAGTGCTTGCATAGTGATTCCCCGAATTGTGAAAATACATTAAGCACTTTGACGTTAAGCGCATGGTCACAGGATGTAGTCACTTGGACAGAGACTAAGGGGCGATACAGAGTCGTTAATCCCTTTTCAAAGTTTCGACGATCGGGAGTTGTAGAGGCAAGGAGTTTGGGAGAAATCATATGCAGGAGTCCTGAAACTCCGAAACGCGAAAGGTGCGTTGGTTCAGAATAGAGAAGAGCGTAGAAAAGGAGGCGTGCATGAAGGTTCTCTCAAGACCTATGCCAGAGGAAAAAAGGGGACCTGTGGATTTGTTCAGGGGGTTCCAACAGGAGCCTGAAGAGCTATTTTGGCTCAGAAGAAGAACGATCCAGAGACCGAGAGGTTGCAGAACCCTGCTGAGGTGGGGGGTCTGCATCAAGGCCCTTACTTCACAGTTTTTTGGGTTATAATAAAATTGAGGTAAAAGGGGAAAATGTTCACAAAACCACTTTTATCACTAATTACGGTACTATATCTTAATAATTCCTTCCTTCGAACTTATCATATGCAAGTACCACTTTTAAAATACCTATCCACACTACTCTTGATGAATTGATCAGCATCCAAATATACCTTGATGATCTAATCATATGCGTTAAAAGGATGATAATTACCTCAGAGTTCCAAGTGTTAATTATGGGTCCTTTCAAAATTGATTTTGTCCTAGATACTAACTCTTTCATTCTACGGGATTTACTGAAACAATTGTTTTCCTACAGCACCAACAGTTCTCACGTGAAGCATCATGAGGGGCCAACGTGAAAAGCCATAATGTTGTTCGGTTTTTCTGTACACTAGTACCCTAGTTCTGTTTTCCTTTTCATGTTTTTCCTTTTCTGCCTTACAGTAGTCTGATTTTTGCTTTCGGTTTTTATTTTTCCTACTACTTTTACGTCCTGTCATTAATTTCTGCTGGTTGATGTTTGCAAATTTAATTATGTCATGATTTTATTGCTTACTATCTTCTAGTTTGATTTTGTAAAAATAGGATGATTGGATCCGTTCTGCCACAGTGACACTCCTTCAAAGCATTGTTAGTCAATAATAATTAGTTTACACAGTTGTTGTGATGTTTCCCCTAAAGCATACTTGAATTTTCTATCCACTTTCACTGTTGTTTTATAAAGAGATTTGTTATCTCCTGCTTCTTCTTGCTATTTCTTCATCGCTTTGAGATTTTAAAAAGAAAATCTTTCATTTTTCTCCTTGAAGTAAATATCAGGTTCTGGTTGAATGATTATGCATATAGTGGTAAAACCCCTCATAATTAACACTTTTCATAAGTTATTCCCAAATTCCCGGTCATTTTCCCATTAAATCCACTCACTTCCCCCTATTGCATAATCTTCCTGTTTATATCTTCTTGACCTATTGTTCTTTGTCTACGTAAACATGAGTTCTGAGTTCCTAAATCTGTTGGAAACAAATTTCCCCGTGGAGTCTCCAGTTTGTTGATGATTAAAATCGCAACGAAGTTCAGCATGCAAAATATTGCTAAAGCCTATTATTATAAGCTAACATATAAATAATACTAGTAGGTGGGACCCCCTTGTAGATTGGAGATCAGGTCTGGCTCTCATTTAATGGTTGTGTTGTTGTTCGACACAACTTACATGGTTGATGAGATCTTGTTTTTATTTGCTATGGATTGGGATTATTATGTGTTGATTTTATGTGCGACAAGTAAATTATGAATAAGGCATGTTATGTTTTAAGCTCTAATTGTATGTTATTATGGCCTATGCTATTCATTGATACCATTTCTATCTGTTCTTGGGACACCTGCACAACAGACATGTTAGTAACAATACATAAAGAGCAGTTGGAAAAAGGAAAAAAAGAATATAACAAATGCAAAAGTAAAAGGGATCTAACTATGAAAATATACTACACTACATGCATGAAATATTTAAATGATCATGGTTAAATCCTAGATAGCAAGTTAATGGTTATGTGATTTGATTGAGTTATATGGTTGATATGCATATGGTATATTTTATAAGGATAGGATGTGGGTGGCGCATTTGAAAAAGTAATAGATGCTAATGGTTATGTGATTTGATTGTGTCATATGAAGTGGTGATTATGTTATGACATAAGTTTGATATGTTCCATGCTATTGGTTTTAATGGGTGATGGTTTCGATACATGGTTTAATTAATTGTGTTAATGTAAATTTTGTTGGCATGTAAGAAGGAATTAATGGACTGGGGGTGGAGGCGATGTTCATTTACTGCACTTCACCCTTGTTGATACTGAGAGGGGGGTGAATCAGTATCAAGTACAATTTAAAACCTTTTTCAACTTATACTTAAACTACTCAACTATATCCAATGAGAAATGAACAATAGTATAAGAGTTACACCAATACACCACAATACACCATGCAAAATATATAAGAAATAATCAATAGTTATTGTTCAAGGGAAGTAATGATTTCCAAAGGTAGCTATAGCTTCCAAATGTAAAGGGAGGGATAAACCTACAAGAGTAAGATACAATCCTCCAATATCAAGAGAGACTTGAACTCTCCATCCTTGCCCCTTCCTTCCACCCAAGAATATATGAGAGATAATAAAACTTTACATTAAATCATCACCATCAACCAATCATCACATAGAACCTGATAATGCTT
>SNQJ01S0000524.1:209761-230625 GCA_010110895.2 Picea sitchensis | reverse complement strand
TATAGTACACTCATCACTTCACTTTATTATTTAAATAATTTCTTCTTTGCAAACACTTTGACTACTTTGACCTTTTAGGGCTTCTAGATGACTCATGAGGGTTCTCCAACTTCACATGGCCATAACTCTCTAACCATGAGGAGTTATGTGACATTCCACATACCACTGGAAATGGCATGACATGTACTATCCATCTAGAATATTATTACCTGCCAATATATCAGAAATCATACCATTATCCATCAAACAAACTTGGGTCCATTACCCAAACCTTTGTGCTACCAGAATTCACTACCAAATTTTCTTCAAGGGTTGACATCAATGAAAACCAACCCAATTAATCAACAACTTCTTGGTTTCTTTCCTGCCGCATTGTGGTCCATTTTGTATACAGGTTGTCATAACTTCCAACAATGTAGTATTGTTCCTTGATAACGTCCCTGAAGGACTCCTAGGTGACCACAAATGTAAATAATGAGGGTTCCTCTATTTCCTTTTGATCAGAGAAAGTCTCCCACCAATATTTGACACGGGGAATGAATTTGAGGGGCACACACGTAATCTTTTCTCTGTTCAAAAAGTTATGGATAGAAAAATACCCTTCTAGCAGATTCAACCATTTGTCTACAACATTTGCGTCTATATGAACTTAAAATATGGTAATATCAAAGTTGATTTGTAACTTGAAGGGGGAGACACCTCCATTCAAGAAATATATGTCGCCTATTTGTAGTCATTGAAGGATTTGTGCAAAACTATCCATCATTTCGTTTCTCTGTTGTGTGAGGGCTTCCTCAAGAAACATTTTGAAAGGATCTCCTGTCCCATTGTCTTTCTTTTCTCCCACCATGAGAGGTATCTTGGGCGTGCAAGATCTTTTTTACTCAAGAGAAACAAGATCGAGACCCAATTATTTTTACCTTGACCTCGTCAGGGACACGAATTAAGAATGACAAGGATCAGACCGCTCTAATACCACTGATCCAAATTTTATGATCATAATGAAATGAATACAAATTTTTATTATTCTTAACACATAACACAAGTTTTATATGAATATTGATTTAGAGAACCAACTCTAGGAGACAACAATCCCATTGTTTAGGGCACCAACCCTAGGAAGCTCCAACTCCCCCTTTGTTTTAGGTCTCCAACTCTAGGAAGCACAAAAACCTTTGTTTTAGGGAACCAACCCTAGGAAGCACCAACTCTTTATCTTTAAATTTTTTTTAGTAAAGGATACTAATCATTTCTTGCTCCTCCCTTCCACCCTCACTTCATAATTATTTTGTATTTCTTCCTTGGAATCTGCACTTGATTTTGATAATTTGATGTAGAACACACATACATCTTCTTCCCATCATAAATTTTTGTTTATATAGTCTTCTAAAGGGCGTGACTTTGAACCAATGTGTCTTTTGATAATGAAACCTTTCACCCTATTGTTTAAGTAATAATAATGTTATTTTAAACAATCTCTTCCTTTTATTTTTATTTGTAATTCTACAACTAAGACATCCTATTTAGTTTTAGGCACTCTTTTAATCCTTTTAAGGATTGTCTTTGCATAAATTCCATATGACTAGTTTTCTAGTGACCTCAACTTGTTATTTTTTGGCACTAGATCCTCGTCCTTTAACATCCAAAGGATCTCAGGATCGAAACCCATGACCTTGTATTATTCCAGTGGTGCTAACCTCTGACACAATTCTTATTTTAATTTTACATGACCACTCTTCTAGTGACTGGACACTAAATCCATATGCAAATTTAATCTATGTGTGTTGCGCAAAAGAAACCAAGCAATTAAATTGTCAAGTGACCATAGGCGGTGACCGACGCTAAGCCTTATGGGAACTTTATACAATTTGTTTAAACTAATTACACATCTAAAGATGTGATTTAATCAACAATTGGAATGAACAATCATCGTTCATGTCGGGGGCTAAGTTGCACCTCGAATCTCATATACTGTGGGGGCCGAAATCAATGATATTTTGATGCATGGAATCATGATAAACGATTAATAATATTTCAGGGGTATACCCTTTGTTATCCTCCACACTATTTATCTTGCAGAATGTATCTATGCCTTCGATCTTGACTATGATCAATGGTGGAGTATTACACCTAATCCTTTCCTTCAATCAATGACTATGTTTTAATCACATGGTGAGCGAACGATGGAGGTTTGAACTTATTCTTTTAATGCTAATCCGATGGTCTGCATTGAATCTTTCTCTAGATCAAATGATCACAAATTATCCCGGGTTTGAAGGATAGATCTTAGTCTTATCCGAATCTAACGACTATTGTAGCTTTCTCCTAACCTCAATAATTCTTCACCTACTATATTGGAAGAATCATTGATCCTGTAAAGTGATCGATGATCACTTAAAACACATTATGATCTCGTTTATGTTCATGTTCACAGAGATACTTTCTTGAGGCAATACTCCTTCTCCTATGTGTGGATCTTTTTCACATACTTTCCATGCTATTCCTTTTAATCTTTCTCCAATGAGGATACTAGACAAGTTTTAGATAAGGCCCAGAGAGAAAATACTGATCTTGTCATAGATATAAGTATTAAACATTGTGGTTGTTGTTATAATAGAAATTAACACAATAATAAATTTTATATTCACTGTTTGTGCCAAAGTTGTTTTTCACTATTTCAGTAGATGCTTTAGACATAAACATAACACTAGACATAGTTCTTCTAGACAACAATTCCAACAACTTTATATATTTAATATATAATCCTACACTTCATCTCCATATGTAATAGCCTCATCAAGGTTAATGTTTTTTCAAGGATCTTTTTCAATAAGTACAACAAGGTTCTTTAACAGATTTATTGTCTTGAATGGAATTCTCTAGATGATAGGACCATATTAACCCTTTCTTCAACACTGCCAATATCATAATATTATGTCCAACAATGATCATATTGGCCATCTTGAAATCAATTCCCAATCATAACACATGATAGATCTATATAGATCTTTGTTGACATTAATGACCACTCCATAACACAATGTGACCACATTGTCCTTTTTGACATCAATGCCAACACCAGATTACTATGTCCAACACAATTTGTCCCTTCCTATGCCTGAAGTAGTTCCACTAGATCCATTGGTCCTCTACATACCCAATAGAGTAGAATTGGAACTTGACGATGGTTTTGAAATCCTCCCACCTAGTTACTAGAAAATCACCCTCCATCCTAAGTGTTTGTGTATGGATTTTCCACCAGGTTGAGGCATGACCCTCTAACTTCAGTATAGAAAACAAAATCTTCTTCCCTTCATATATATGGTGAATTATAAAATAAAATTCTAGTTGTTGCAACCAATGATTTAGTTTTATTGCATCGATATCATCTTGGTATTGATTTATGTCAACTTTTTCTTCCATATTTAATAAGGAATGTGAAGGGTTAATGACACTTGAACTCAGTTACTCTTTCTTAGATTCTTTCCATGACTCCTTTTTCTAAGTATTCCTGATCTCCCAATTTCCCCTATGAACCTATCTCCGAGTTAGAGCCTCCATCATCTCCAAACGATTCAAGCTTTTTTGCTAGAGCCGCCATGAGGAGGTTTATATTATGACTAATGTCGATAACTTTCAATTCCAACTACTCAATTATCTCTTCTGCTAGATCTTGAGGGTTATTATGAACATACTCGTCCACTATGGATAAGGTTTCTGTGAATTCTCTTTAAGCCGATTCTTGGATCCTACAACTTCCCACAATGCCCAAAAAGAAAACCTACTCTGATACCAATATGATATGTAAATTTTTGTGGACATTCTACTGGAACAGTTGATCACAACATATCTAATAAATAACTTAAATCTTTACCATTAAGGTTATTTTTTCCTTTATATCTCAAACTCTTGATTACTAGTTTTCTTCTTAAAAATAAGTATGAAATAGTTCAAATGAAAAAAAATAGATAACATAAATTAATACACACACCATCCACAAATAAACACAATATATGACCTAGGAAACCTAATATAGGAGAAAACCCAACTAGAAGGTGAGGCTGATTTGCTCTCTTTTCTCTAGTATAGAAATGATGCAAGTACAAAGAAACATGCACTCTCTATGGAGTTTCCTTTAACCTATGGCCTATATGGCTGATACATAATATCTCCTCCTCTATTATTCTCATATAATACCACTCTTAGATGTTTTTCTCATATATGGAACAATATACAATGAAAAATAATGGAACCCCTTCTCCTCTTGGTGGTTTGGTATTTAACATATCCCGATAGCCATCTAGGGGTAGGTTTTTTGACTTCCTCAACCTTCAATTGGGATATGTTTTTGAATCTCCTAGAATATTCTTGAAATTACATAAATGGATAGGCCCATATGCATGAATAACACGGGTTGACAAGGCATCATCTCATACCATGGTGGTCAACATGGTAGGTCAACTTGAGGGAGGCATAACTTTTTCATACAATCTTTGATTGACACATGGTCTACATCATTGTAAATGTATCAAAGTGTATAAAATTGTCCAGGGGGTTTGTTAAATTTATGGACATCAAAACCCAAAACAAAAGTTGTTTAATGCCTCAAAATGGATCTGGAAGGTTCTAGACCCCAATTTTCCAAACTGGGACCTGCCACTAAAATGACCCTACAAGTTGATTCCTCCATGCTTTTTCCACTATGAAAGCATGAATATAGATGAAAAATAATATAATGATCCAATCCAGATCAACTCATCTAGAAATTAATTCTCAGAGATAGTGACCACCAAGAGATAATGGATTTTTCCCATAGAATTGATTTGTCTATGAAGAAGTTCAAAAACAAAGTCCATGCTCAATAGTTATGACATGCACTAGCCAAAATCAATTTGTCATACATGAAACATGACACGAATATTGGATCCAATATCAACTTTGATTTTCCTTAATAGTTCATTCCTTCATATGGATAATCAACTCAAATAAAATGATGCCAATAATTCAACTCAAAAATAAATCCCATGATGCAAGTTGTGTCTGAGGATAAATAGCGTTAAGGCTCACTTTCAAAACAAATTGAAAACATAACGAAATACCAGAAGAAACAATAGTTGATATAACCAAAATACTAAGAAAATTTTTCAAGGTTAAGGTTTATTGTCATGTGGAATCCACATTATATTACAAATCAAATGCCCAATAGTAAAACCTATCATCTTCGTGACTCTATAAATCATGTATCCATTTGTGAATAACTCTAAGAGAAAAATATGATATTAAAAATTTATTGATGTTGAATGAATGACCAAATTTTTTCAATGGGACTGAAGACCATTTATAATAATTCTTTACAAAGTCCCAATATTCATTCGATTACAACCAAAAACTACCATCTATAGATAATTTCACTTTCTTGAAGAGTCTCTATTATAATTTATTGTATAAAAATAAATATTACCTCTTTTAAATTGTCTCCAAGGATGATGAAATCAAAATTACCGATTATATCATATAACAATGTCTTTGAAATCAAAATAAATACAAATTGTTAGGCTAGGGATGGGCATAGGGAGTAAGTAAATCCATGGATTAATTGAATTGAATTAACGTGAGACATTCATTAATACATTGTGAAGTGACCTTTGGTTTCATCTTCCAATAGGTCCAAATGACTCTTCCTATTCATATATGAATCTTCATATTTATCCTAAATAATATTTAGAATAATATTCACAAAGTACCATAATCCCAAGGATTAGGTATCTAACATTCATGCCTTAATATGAAGGAGTTTTTTTCAACTACGAGGCCATGGATGAATAAATCCATAGATTAATGTTTCATTAATTCATGTCATGCATATATACAAGAGGAAGATACTTTAGGTTTCATCTTCCAAGAGGTTTGAATGACTCTTCGTATTAACTTATAATTCCTCATATTTATCCTAGCTTAATATTTACAAAAATATTTACAACGTACTTCAATCCCCAAGGATTAAGTATCTAAAATTCCCCCCTCAGTCCAAATGGGGTGTTTATTATTCCAAGCATCATTCTGAACTTTTCAAACTTTTCTCTTTCAATCACTTTGGTGAAAAGTTTTACAATTCTCTTATTTTAGGAACAATGTCTCAAAATATTATTCTTGGCCTCTACATGATATTGAATTAGATAGTGCTTTTTGTTGGTGTGATTGGTTTGATAATGAAATATATGTTTCTCTTACAACTTGATTTCCAAAGTATTTTCAACTAGAAAAGGAGTAAAATTAACTCAATTCTCCTACAAATATTCAAGTATTTTCCTAAACCACATAATCTCCTTTGTTGCTTCTGTAACTGCCACATACTGTTCCCCTATTGTAAAAATTGTTGGAATTGACTATTTTTGTAATCTCCAGGAGGAAGTTATTGATCCAAGACTCATGACATGGCATGAATTTTAAACTCCATTTTATTTATCCCCATCGATGTCTGAACCATAATATCCAATCAAGTTGAAGTCATCCACCTTAGAATACTTTATTCCAAAGTATTGAGTTCCCTTCAAGTATTGTAGAACATTTTTTTCAGTAGATCAATGTCCTTCACCATGATTTTTCATAAACCTGGAAAGAATCCTAACAATGAATGAAATATCTAGTCTGCAGGTGGTATGGTAGATAAGACTCCCCACAAACTATATGTACTTGGTTGTATCCTCAAATTCATTCCCTTGTTTTGATGTGAGATTCAAACTCTATTCCATTAGAATAGAGAGCGAGTGTTACTCTAGACCATACCAAACATGTTAAAAAATTCTCTATTGTACTTATTTTGGGATATGAATATGTACTTTGGATTTTGAGTTACTTCAATGCCCAAGTAGTATTGAAATTGTCCCAAATATGTCACCTCAAAGAATTTATTCAATTATTTCTTTATGGATGCAATATAACTTTCATTTGTCCCTTTTATCAATAGATAATCCACATACACTACAAGATATACAATAGTTTTTCCAACTTTATTCACAATCAGAGTTGCGTCATCGAGATTAAAGTGCTTGAAATTAAATTTTAGAAAATGATTGATTCAAGAGCATTTCACCTCCAAGAAAAGCCATGTTGATTGGACCTAGGATTATTTCGATTTACTAAGGGAGTGGGTTCCCTAAACTTTGAATTAATGTAATTTGGCATGGTTTAGTTGGATTCTAGAATGATAGGGTTTTTTTCCCTGATTGAAGTATAAAGGATTAATTGAGAAATTAGTTGGGTTTAGGAAGATCATCCTATGTATGAGGATTCGATTGTAAAGTATGAGAGTATTATTATGTGTATTAGTTGCATCATATTAGGGATTTGTTGACGATATGGAAGGAGACATTCCATGTTTAAAATTGTAATCTTATGGACATCAAAGTGATGGTATATGTGTGTGTTAATATAGAGTGAGAGGTGTGAGTGTGAAAGAGGCCAAGTGTGGCTAGTAGGCTAGTTAGAGGCCAACAAAATGTAAATTAGGCCCAGAAGGCGAGAAGTACTTTGTACAATTCATGTAAAGATTCATTAATAGAATCATCTATTTGTTTTATGGGATCTTTGTATAAATGTTAAATCAATCATCTTTTGATTGAATAGATATTTGTGATTTCAATATAGATTCAAAATTTCCTAAGTCGTGTGTGTGCAAATGTGATGAGCATGGTCACAAAAGAGAAGGAATCAAATAAAATTAATTAAGAATTAGTGAAAAAAACACTCTTTAACAGTTGGAAGAGTTGAGGACCATTGATTGTTGATCAAGCATAAAGATGAATATTCCTGATTAATCATTGAAATATCATGGGAAGTGATCATATGGAGAATGCGAAGAAAGATATGGATCGACAGATCTAGGTGGAGTTAATAGAAAGCATTGTTTATTTCGAATCGGGCCTAGCAAAATGGTAGCTTGAAGTTATAAGTCTGACAACCTTGTGTCCAACAAATTGAACTAGTCATTTTTCCATCCTGTGATCGAATTGGCCGGTAACCATTAGATCGAGATAGTAAGTGTGGGTGAAGTCTTGAAAGACGACAAATTAGTGTCCTATACATGTGGTGATCATGCTATCACTCCATAATTTCCCTTGGATGTGGGAGGGAAACCACATAGGTAACCACTGACCACTTTGGGCTTGGAATATGGCCTTTCCAAACCAAAGAGAGCTCTCTATGTGTAAATTAGGTTCAGTGGACAAATATGAAATAGAAATAAAGTTTTAATATGGAGTTGACAAAAACATAGAGGAGATTTCTTTTGAGCATTTTGTAATCTTTCTAAATTATAATGGAATATTAGTAAAGAAGTACAATGCTATTCATACCAGAGATTCTTGTGGTGGTGATCTGAAGTGTGTGTTTCTTTCTCATGTATGTATTTCCTATTTTCTTTCTCATTTCATTTGCAACTCTTATCTTTGTAGATTGGAAAGCTAATGGTCTGAAATTCATCTGATATTGATGCTTTAGATTCAAGCGATTTAAGTATTGTTATCTCTTTTTAACTCAATCAAAATTCATCTTAGCTGGTGCTCTGAATGTGGTTAATTGTTTCCTCTTTTTTACATCATACAACAAAAATATTTTAAAACTGAAATATTATCACCTATCTAGCCTCTGCTTCCTTGATAGTTCTACCCACTAGTCACTGATAGTTCACTTTTATTTAAAAGTTGACTCCATTCCCAATTGATTTCTCTCTCTGTCCTATACATGTGGAAGTCATACATTGAAAAAATAAGATCAATGATGATCTGAGGTGCAACAGTAGTGTGAGGGAGCAGAGGATATTACTGTCCATTTCAATAGAATATTGATGGTATAAAAGGAGATCGGATAAACAAAGGAAATTTAACTTTAACCTATTGTATCGAACATAAAAGGGTTAAAAGAAGAGAGGAGACCGATAGTCTGGTCCCGACATACATCAAGACACATATGTAGCCCCTCAAAGAGTGACATATGGAAGATGATAGATCCCTAACATGGAATAATCTAATGATAAGTGGACATGTGGTGGAAATGTGGATGAGTGAGAAAGAGACACATGGATGAGTACAAAGGAGACACATGGCAAGAACGTACAAGGTGATCGATAAAGACTTGGCATAGTGAAAGAGAGATGGGGATCCATGATTATTGGATCTAGAGAAGATCAACGATGGAGGTGGTTTGGATGTCTGGAGGTTGAGGAGGAAGGTGAAGAATTCTGGATAGACGTTTCAAAGTGTGGCATCTCATGGTAGTCCGATGGAGGAGATCCTAAATAAAGGAAAAGTGACATTGAATCTAAACTTTCCATCGAGACGCGACCAAGAGAGATATCTACTAGACAATTTGGAGAAAATCAACGACGAGGATTAGAGGATGGAAAAGCCCAAGGAATGATGTGGATTTTCCATCTTGTGATGATTGATGGTGGAGGATGAATTCCGAATAAGGCACGAAAGTGACAAAGGTATGGTCATAGAGCAAGGTTGTTTTCTATGGGGAAAGGGTATTAGCTCCGAAAGGAAAAAAAATCTCTCAAATTAGAGTTAGCCCGTGGTCATGATCAAGGTTCTATGGAGGGTTTTAAATGCTCTAGATAAGAACCATGAGGACTTGTGTGATAAAAGAACATAACAAAGTTATGTTAAGAAGGGATTTTGGGCATGAGAATAGAATTGAGAACAACTCAAGAATTGAGCTGTGTAGATTTTTTATTTATAACTCTACACCCGTGGGCACAAAGATCCCTGAGGGGGTATTCATCATTTTGTATCAGAGAAGATTCTCTCTTTTGAGAATTCAATCATATCGATTTAATTCTTTTTGGATTCTGTAAAGGATACATAGAAATAAAATTCAGCAGAATTACCGACAAAAGGAAATTAGAAGGATTGCAACAATACATGTTCAAATGAGTTTGGAAAAAATGTAAATTGGTATTTGTTTTTCCAACTAACTTGAGAATAATTTTTTGATTATAGGTAGCACTAATGGTGATTACAAAAAGATGAATGTAATAGGGAACATAGGAAGTTCTTGAATATTGTGGCAAAGAGCCTATTCCAACTCGAGGTTGGAAGTGAAGATAACAATAGATTTTCTCAGAGGAAAGTGAGTAAGTGCATAGACATAGAAGAGAAAAAGGATGCTAAGAAGGTACCAGTGGAGAGGAACTATAATACCAAAAGGCCATAGCTCAGAGGAATATTTGTGAGGTATTGAGTGGCAAGTAAAGGATACTAGCTACAAAGGCTTGATGTAGCTCACATTAAACAAAGGGAATCTCATAAAGGAAAGAATACAATGACTACTGATTATCATGTCATAGGTTCATAGAGAATCCACAACTAGAGGAAATAGGATGTGAAATTAGTTGAAATAAATATGAGTCAACAAGATCTTGACAGAGAAATTTTTGAGCTAAAGGAAAGACTCAACATAATATTGGAGCTGCTATAAGAAAGCAATGAAAACTGGAGATATGGTTGGAGACTGAAGAGGAAGGATACATGGCCTATTCAAAAATTTATTACAAGGAAGTTGAAGAACATATTGAAGGCTTGGATCATAGAAGAACTTAGAGAGTTTGAGTACGGGAAGTCCTTGAAAACAAGACCAACAATTCAATATTGTGAACCATAGCAGGGAGTACTGCTCGGAGAAGAGAATGAGGTTAAGAGCACAGACTTCATGAAGATATTATAGATTTAGTTCCAACATAAGGATAGGATGATAAAGGCATATAAGGTGACTCATATATCTCATGTTTTTAAAAATAATGATTTGTGCATGTTTGTAGGACTTACAGGTCATGGAGATAGGCAACCACTTGTAGTTGTCCTAGATGAAGAGTTTCCTCATGAAGGCATGAGAAAGAGAAAAATTATGTAAATGTGTTGAACCTGCATAGAATAGATCTAGCTAGAAAATACTACACACATTTGTAGAGAGAAATTGCGAAATAAGAAGAAGGAGAGAAAGGATGGAATAATTCTCTTTAACTGTAATGAATAATGAATAATTTACACATGATATACTTTGTATAACTCAATGAATGTTCACTGGAGGAGAACCAATGTGCCATAGTGGTGGTCTAGAGTGATATGGACACACACCATCAATTACGGGAGTGAAATTCCACCTAGTCTAGTCTCTCAAGAAGTTACGGGAATGAACTTCCACCTAGCTAAGTTAACTAGTCAACTAGTCTTCAGTTAACCGACTGAACAAAGTGTAGTGATGAGTAGATCAATGAATCAATGGTAATGCGCTAGTCTGGTGATAATCCCAAGGAAAGCGCGCATTATCATGGTGATGATCCCATTGTTGCATGGTGACAAAACCAATGCAACATCTAGACTCAACTCAACTAGTCAAACTGAAGTGTCAACTGAAAGAGAATATTCTCCAGGTGGAATATTTTCCCCTAAAATATAGGATACTAGATAATGACTAATTATGACTAATAAACAAGGAAAAACCTTAGGAAAAATAAATCATAGGTGTGCGTGAAGTAACTCCAACACCCCCCCTAAACATCACTATGGTGAAAATAAAGAATGGGTCCCGACAACGAGTCCATGTTAGGTACCCAAATACAAAATATACATTGAAATAAAGTTAGGAAAGAGGGAAAACCTCATGGGAAAAACCATCCCTCAAGGTACAATGTATGTAAAAAGAAGAACTACACTTGCTAGGAAACTATGTCCTTCACTCCAAGACGACTTCCCAGAGAATGAAATTTCTTCTCAATGAAGGTCTTGGTGAAGATGTCTGCTGTTTGTTCTGCTGAAGGACAAAACTGTAGGTTGATGATCCCCTCGTGTACTAAGTCATAGATGTAGTGCATGTGGATGTCTATGTGCTTCATCCTCTTCCTATGAACTGGATTTGTACAAAACTTTAGAGTGATCTGGTTGTCAAACAAGATGACAATCGATTGATGAAACTGAATTCCCAACTCAGTGAGAAAATGTTGTAGCCACATATCCTAAATGGTTATGTTAACTACCCCTCTATACTTTTCCTCGACTGAATATAGAGCAATGACAACTTTCTTCTTGCTCGACCAATAGATAGGCCCAAAACCAAGACTGAGTGAGTAACCATATGTGGACTTGTGATTAGTGCTATCGCGAACCTAGTCAGAATCAGTAAACCTGATGAGATATAATGTAGAGTTTTATTAATAATGAATCCCAAAGGTAATGGTTCAATGTACGTATCGAAGGATACACTTTACATCCTTCCAATGTAGCTCATGCGGTTCTTGCATCAACCTAGAAACTATGCTAACTACATAGGATAGGTTTGTTCTAAAGTGTGTGAGATACAACAAGATCCCCACCAGCTGTCTGTACAGTGTGTTTTCAACCAGTGGAGTCTCCCCACCATCCTCAATTTTGACTCCTAATAGGAAGGGAGTCAGAGAAAACTTGCAGTTTTTCATGTTAAATCTCTCAAGGAGATCTCGTGCATATTTTTCCTGAGACAGTTTGATCCCTGATGCATCTTGACTGATATTGAGTCCAAGGAAGAAGTGTAGCAGACCCATGTCCATCATCAAAAACCTGTCATGTAGAATCCTCTTGACTGCAACAATCGCTGAATTTGAGCAACCAGTGATAAAAAAATCATCAAAATACATAACTAAGAGTAGAAGTGAATCGGTCGTCCTAAGCATGTATACATTTGGGTTTGATTTACAACGTAAAAATTTCCGTGACAACAGGTAGGAGTCCATCTTGGCATACCATGCCCTCAGATCCCACTTGAGGCCATAAAGAGACTTCTTCAGTCGAAAAACCAAAGATGCGTCCTGCATAAATCCCTAGGGCTGCTCCATATATATCTCCTCAAAGAGATCACCGTGAAGAAATTCATTCTTCATGTCCATCTAATGTACTTCCCATCCCTTGGCTGCTGCAATGGAAAGTTCTAATCGTATGGAATCCATCTTCGCTACTGGAGTGAAGGTTTCATCATAGTCAATACCATGCACCTACTGAAAGCCTTCGGCAACAAGCCTAGCTTTGTATTTGCTAATCTATCCATCCACTTCACTCTTGGTCTTGTAGACCCATATGCATCTTACAATTTTCCTCCCAGAAGGAAGGGGAACCAGATCCCAAGTCTGGTTCTCGAGGAGGGAGTTGTACTCCTCCTGCATGGAGGATTCCCAAAATGGATTTCCAGTAGCCTCACCATAAGACTTTGGATCTGAATAATGAACCAAGAAAATATGCCTAGAGGGCAATGGTTCAGTGGCAGTGAGTGCAACATAAGGCTCCTCGAAATCATATCGAGTCCTCCTAGTATCGGCGAGATCACCAATGAAATCCCCTGCATCCTGAAGAGCAGTCTGTACCCACTTGGGCCTCTGCTCTGGCTCTGCAACTGCATCTAGATGCTCTGAATCTGCATCATATTGTACTGAATCTAAATATGAATCATCCGAGTCCACTGAATCATAACTCTCGTCTGAAGAAGATTCGACATGTGAATGCTCATCATCTCAGACATTTGGAAGAATGAAGGTGTCTACATGCAGTTGTTGAGGTACACACAAGACACTTTCCTCGAATTGGACACTATGCTCAATGATTAGATGGTCCAAGGAAAGATCAATAATCCTATATCCCTTCACACCATTAAGGTATCCAACAAAAATACACTTATTTCTTTGTGGTTCAAGTGCCTTCCTCTTTTCAGAGGGAATCTGGGCCCATGCACATGAACCGAAAATGTGAAAGTGGGTAACTTCTGGTTTGAGGCCACTCCAAGCCTCATAGGGGTTCTTATCCTTGAAAGATCTATGGGGAGATCTATTTTGGATGTATGTTGCACAATGAAGTGATTCAACCCATATTCTCTATCGTAGTGACTTTGCATGCAACATGCAAGATGCCATCTCCTTTAGAGATCTGGTTTTCTTCTCAACAACTCCATTTTTCTATGGAGTATAGGGAAATGTGTGCTGCAACTGAATCCCTACCTCATGGAAACGATTATGGATCTCATTATTGACATACTCTCCCCCATTATCAGTTTGGAGGACTTTGATCTTCTTTCCGGACTGTGTCTCAACCAGGGATTTGAAATCTTTGAGGTGTTGAAAGACCTCATATTTTTTCCTGAGAAAGGAAATCCTTGTAAAACGTGAGAAATCATCAACAAAAATGAGCAAAAACCTCGCTTTGTTGATACATGGATGCGTAAAAGGACCCATAAGGTCACCGTGGATCATATCTAAAGGCACAGAAGCTCTCTGAGACTTTATCGAATTTCTCTTGAGGTTGTTTTCCAAGAACACATCCCTCACATACTCCCTTGGAGAAATGGATGTCTGGTAGACCATCAACTGATCTTTTCTTGCTAAGATGTTGCATGTATCTGAAATTCAAATGTCCAAACCTTTTGTGCCATATCCTACTACTTTTGTCAGCATGAGTAAGCAATAAAGAAGAATAAGGTTCAATGAATTTAGAAAAAGTATACAATCTAGACTGATGATTTACCTCACCGGTAGAAACCATGGAGTTGGTTTGCATGTATTAGGTGTCCACAAAATTTGGTGTGAATATGAATTTAGTTCCGGTGCTGGAATTATTTATCTGATACATAGAGAGAAGGTTGGCATAAATTTTGTGACCATGCATCACATTCTCAAAGATTCTGTTGGTGAGTTCAATCCTTCCTTTGCTGGTGATTGCGACATAAGAGTTGTCCCCCATCAGAATATGAGGACATTTACATGCATCCAATGAATAATATACCACTTTTGAGGAATCCATGTGATGTGATTCTCCTGAATCTACGATCCAAGCATCAGGAGAGGAGTTGATGGCAATCAAGGGATGGATAGAATTTCCTTTCTTGGGATTCAGATCTTCTAGCTTCTTCTTCTTGGCACCCTCGGGGATGAGATATCCAAGGTTGTTTTACTGAAGTATTTGAGACATTAGATCTATTTTTTTTGCATGCATGCATATTCTGGATGGAATCCTTTGTGACAATACGTGCATTTCTCCCCTTTTCCCCTTTGGATCCAGAGGCATCGGTGAAGGGTTTTGTGTACCCTTACTTCTTAGGATGTGCATGAGATTTCCTTTTGTATTTATATTTATATTTATGATATTTATGTCTTCCATCTTGCACAGTAAGTGCATGCGCCTTTGGGCCTTTGATTTTTCCCATGTTGATGAGCTTGGTTTGCTCTTGTGTTAGGGATTCGATAAAGTCCTCAAGAGAAGGCATATTCCAGGTGTCTCTAGAGGAGAATATGATAGAATGGAATGTGGATAGGAATACAGAGAATTCAAGACCAAGTTTGGAGAGAATAGTGAGAACCCTTTGTTTCTCCTCCTTAGATTTATCAACCCCGCAAGCTTTGAGTTGCGATAGTAAATCCTTGAATTTTGTAAAGAAATATTGGATATTTCTTTACAATCCGAGAAATTCCACCTCCAACATGTGTCCCCTCATCTCATCCTGTTTGCAAAATATCCCTTCCAAGGTGGTCCATGCCTCATTGGGAGTCTTACAGGAAGATATGTGAAAAAGGAGATTGGGAGAAATAAGACTGCAAATTGTTTCGAGTGCTTCATCCATGCGATTTAAATACTTGGATTTTTCTATGGATGATGTTGGTTCTGTATCTGTATTCAAGTTTAATCTGTACAATCCTCTGTTTCAGATATGTATGGCTATTTTATCCTTCCATGCAAAGTAGTTGTAAGGTGTAAGAATGAATTCTTTTTGGAAATCCATCTTTCCGCTGTCTTTAATCTTTTGTACTTGCAAATGTTTTTGGTGTAGCTTTTGATTAGAAGTCCATCAGCTCTGATACCATGTAAATGTTTTGAAACTACACAAAATAGATCTAGCTAGAAAACACTACACACATTTACAGAGAGAAATTGCGAAATAAGAAGGAGAGAAAGGATGGAAGAATTCTCATTAACCGTAATGAATAATGAATAATTTACACATGATATACTCTGTATAAATCAATGAATGCACACTGGAGGAGACCCAATGCACCATAGTAGTGGTCTATATTGATATGGACACACACCAAAAATTACTAGAGTGAACTACCACCTAGTCTAGTCTCTCAAGTAGTTACGAGAGTGAACTGCCACCTAGCTGAGTTAACTAGTCAACCAGTCTTCATTTAATAGAATGAACATCATGTAGTGAGGAGTAGATCAAGGAATCAATGATAATGTGCCAATATGGTGATGATCCCAAGGCAAGTGCACATTATCATGTTTATTATCCCAATGTTGCATGGTGACAAAACCAATGTTGCATCTAGACTCAACTCAACTAGTCAAACTGAAGTGTCAACTGAAAAAGAATATTTTCTAGGTGGAATATTCTCCCCTAGAATATAGGAGACTGGATAATGACTAATTATGACTAATAAACAAGGAAAAAACTTAGGAAAAAAAAATCCTAGGTGTGTGTGAAGTAACTCCAACAAATTCAAAATTGTTTCATATCAAAGGAAGAGACAACATTATCTCTTGGAAGATATGAATGAGGGAGTCATGCACGTTGAAAGGATGCAGATGATGAATTTACAAAGAGGACAAATATTTGGCTTGGAGATACTTCATAGGATGAACTACATAGATTCCTGGAAAGAACTATGCAAGGATAAAGTGATGTGAGTATGGATCTTATCATAGGAGAGATGATAGTGGATGAGGATGGTGATGATTGGCATTGGTTTTTGATCATATAAAAGGTATAAATTGTTTGCAAAAAATATCTCATTTTAATAAATTCCAAGAACAAAATTTATTTGAGCAGTCATGTACACTGAGCATGCAACTTAAGGATATGCAATATTGTTTTCATAAGTTTCTATTTGATGAGAAATGTTCTAAAGGAGATGAGGATAGACAGAGTTGTGGAGACAAAGACAAGGAAACAACCATACAAATTTTCTCTAGAAATTTGCAGCAAATAAATTACAACAATGGTGTGTAGCAACAAAGGACAAAACTAGATATTGAGGGGTTATGGAAGCATTTGATGAGGATATTCAAGAGGAAATACCAAAAGAAGAAGAAGAGCAACATGAAAGTACAACTTACTCAATCTAGTAGAAATGTTTCACACCAACAGAGTAAAGTATGGGATCCTGGAAGGTTGTTGACAACAAAAGGGTAGCAACAAAGAAACAAGATGAATGGTGAGAAACAACATAAGATTTCATATCTAGGAGGACTTAGGAAAATGAAGAATCATGATAAGGAGATCATTAACATTTTTAACCTTGGCAGTATGATACAGTAGCATTTCACCTCCAAGATAAACCCTATTGATTGGACCTAGGGGTCTTTTGATTTAATAAGGGAGTGGGTTCCCTATACTTTGAATTAATATAATTTGGCATGGTTTAGTTGGATTATGGAAGGATAGGTTTTTGTTTTCCCTAATAGAAGTATAATTCTTAATTGAGAAATTATTTTGTTTTAGGAAGATCATCCTATGTATGAGGATTCGATTGTAAAGTACGAGAGTACTATTGTGGGTATTAGTTACATAATATTATGGATTTGTTGATGAGATGGAAGGAGACCTTTCATGATTAAAATTGTAATCCTATGGGAACAAAAGTGATGTTAGATGTGTGTGTCGAGACAAAGTGAGAGGTGTGAGTGTGAAAGAGGCCAATTGTATCCAACATGCCAATTAGAGGCCAATAGAATCTAAATCAGGCCCACAAGGTGAGAAGGCCTTTGTACAATTCATGTACAAATTCATTAATATAATCATCTATATGTTTTATTGTCTCTCTGTGATCCAGGTGGATATTGGCAGCCACCCACCTATTCAACTTGGACCCCCACCATTTCTTCTTTCAGTTTTTCAGTTTCCGCACAATTTACTATTTTTAGCAATTTTTTGGGTCTTGAACTTTCAGAGCCGTTTTGAGGCCTTAAACGACATTTTTTGGGAAAACGAGGAGAAACATGGATCATAGATCATGTTTTTCACCCAAAAGTTGTAGTCCTCAGATAGATATTTCTAACGAGGTATGGAACGCGTCAAACAGAGATCGTATGCCAAAGTTACGTCCCCGGGAAGTTGATGTACCAACTTACCCAAACAAGGCCCATAGTCTTGGCGTTTCATATCCTAGGGTTAGGTATTTGGATGTTTAGGGTTTTCCATTGTTTCTCAATAATAATAGGCCTTTGATCCTCATTGTAACATAGTTCAGATGCCAGTATCCGCCACATCTCTTCTTAGAGATAAGCTACCAACGCCCTAGCTAGTTTATTTCCATTCTGTCTGTAAGCATATTTCAGTCATTTGTTATTAATGAAATGAAGTCTTATTTCCACTGCATCTCTACGTTTATTTGTATTTCTGTATTTCATTTTGTTCCTACATAAATCCAGATCAGTGGTATCATAGCGGTCTGCTCATTCTCGATCCTTCTTTGCATGTCCCTAATGAGGTCGGGGTATAAGGAGCTGGGGCTCGATCTAGTTGAACATTTGCAAGATCAACCTCACAAACCCCGACGACTGCCCATGGGAGAAGAAAAGAAAGATGAGGGAGTAGGAGATCCTATCAAAATGTTGCTCGAGGAGGCCCTCGAGAAACAAAGGAACACGAAGATGGACAAATTTGCCTAGATTCTTCAACGGATTCCCACTGGTGGCGCATCGACATCCAATAGCCACTCTGGAGGCACCACTCCTTTTAAGGTACAAGTAAACTTTGAAATTCCCATATTTGAGGGCCAAATAGATGCATATGTCGTAGATATATGGTTGAATCCGTTAGAAGGATATTTCTCGGTTCATGACTTTTCCGACCGAGAAAGGATTATTTTTTCACTCCTTAAAGCCGCCCCCCATGTCAAGGATTGGTGGGAAACCTACTCGAAGAAACAAGTCAAGGGAGAACCCTCTCTGTTCTCGGCCGCACCCACTTGGAATTATTTCCGATATGCCATCAAGGAACAATATTATCCCGTGGGGAGCTATGAGGACAAATACATACAATGGACTACGCTGCAACAACAAAGAGACCAAGATGTGCATGAGATGACGAATCTATTTCATACCCTACGCACAAAGTACTGCAGTTGTCTGCACATATACATTTAGGAGAAAACAAAGTTCCTCAACATCTCCTCACTTGGTGTGGAATACTGATATGCTGCCAAGATTGAGCAGAAGTTCAAACAGAAGAAGCGAGACTTTGGGTCTGCGAATCAGAAGCAAGGGAAAGGTACCCCCAAACCACATAACAAAGGACCAAGCCAAGGTGGGTCAGCCCAAGAAAACCCGCCAAAGCCACAAGCAAAGAAAAACACCACAAAGCCAAAAAGTACATGGGGAAGTGGTGTGAGTTCCATAAGAGCTCCACTCACAACACAAGTGAGTGTCGGGCCAAGTAGTCACTGGTACCCGAGTTGAAGGTTTCTGAATCAGATGCATGCTCCGACTCTGAATATGAACCTGACAAGGGGAATGATAGGGGGAAGCATATTATCGATGCAGAGCCCAATGCCACCGGTTCCACCACGAAGATCCAGAAGGAGGAACCAAAAGATCCAGAGGAGGCGGAGCATCTCTTCCATTCCAAGATGTGGGTAAAGGGTTCCCTGTTGCAGTTCATTGTTGACAGTGGGACCCAAAAGAACCTCATCTCGGTAGAGGTCATGAAGCGACTAGGCTTGCCGACCACAACACACCCACAACCATACACCATCTGGTGGTTTCACCAAGGATGGGACCTCTGCGTCAGCCAACAATGTCGCCTTCCCTACAACATCAAGCCCTTCATAGATGAGGTATTATGTGACATTGCTCCTCTTGATGTTTCTGATGTATTATTAGGCCAACCGTACTTGTGGAAGTGACATGCTGTGTATGAGTCCATGACTCGTGCTGTTATTATCACTTTGGGAAATAAGTTGTACAGGATACCGGAGATAGCACCACCTACCACCATCTCTTTGGTTACTCCAAAATAATGCAGTAAGCTCATTTCCAAAACCAGGAATTTTTTTTTCCTGATGATCTGCCCTCAGGGAAAGAGGAATATTGTGGCCATGACCTCCAGATAGGGCCCCACTGCATGAAAAAAATAGATGGATAAGGTTGTGGAGGAGTATGAGGACATATTCACCTCCCCCACAGGGGTGCCTCTACATTGCCAGGTCAAGTACCCCATCGATCTGACCCCAAGTGCGCCGCTGCCCAATGGACCCATCTATCGACGCTTTGTTTTGGAGAATGACGAAATCAAGAGGCAAATTCAGGAGATTTTGCAGAAAGATCACATCCGACCGAGTTCATCGCCCTGTGGGAGCCCGATCATGTTGGTGCAGAAGAAGGATGCGACTTGGAGACTCTGCATTGACTATCAAGAACTAAACAAGATCACTGTCTGGAATAGGTACCTGATCCCATAGATTGATGACCTTCTGGACCAAATCAAGGGGGAAAAATATTTCAACAAGATTGGCTTGAAGTCTAGGTATCACCATGTACCAATCGAACCCTCTGATGTGTGGAAGACTTCCTTCAAATCCAAGGAGGGCCTTTTCGAATGGTTGGTCATGCCTTTCAGGTTGACGAATGCCCCTGCAACCTTCATGAGGCTAATGGATGACATCCCACGGCCATTCACCAACTCATTTATAGTGGTGTACTTGGATGACATTTTGATATTCAACCAGACTTGGGAAGAGAATCTCCACCACATTCGACAGGTCCTCCAAACACTGCGACAACACAAGTTGTGTGCCAATTTGGAGAAATGCACTTTTGGCATGACCCAGGTTCAGTATCTGGGATACATTA
>SNQJ01S0000524.1:179690-207801 GCA_010110895.2 Picea sitchensis | reverse complement strand
ATGTACAACACAAATACAACCGGGCTCTCCATAGCTCAACCAACCACAACCCCTTTCAAGTGGACTTGGGATTCCAGCCACTATGTCCCATTGACATAGCCATGCCATTTGTGGCTACTCAGGAAGATTCAACTCATGTCCAGTCTGAGGATGACAAGGCAAACAACTTCATTGAGCACATTCAACACATCCGCCAATAGGTTCATGACATCTTGGACTGAGCCAATACTAAGTACAAGCAGTGACATGATCAACATCAGGTGCCACACAACTTCCAGGTGGGCGACAAAGTGTGGCTACATTTGCAAAAGGAGCACCTCACTGGACCCCACTGCAAGCTTCGTCCGCTCTGATATGGGCCGTACACCCTCACCAAGGATGTAGGGGACAATGCCTTTGCACTCAACATTCCACCATTCCTTGGTCTGCACCCAGTGTTCAATGTGGACTGCCTTTGGCCCTACTTTCCACCTCTACTAGACACATCCAACATGGAAGAACAACTCACGCCAACAAAGTTAAATCCAGACTGCGTGGAACAATCCAAAACTGATTAGATCATGGATACATAGATCAAGCACACCAGAAAACAAAGGATACCGCTATATCGAGTTGTCAAAGTAGGCCAACTCCTTCACCAAGGCAAGTGGCTAACCAAGGACCAAGTTCAACAGAAGTTTCCTCATCTCATGGAGGAACTCATTGCAATGGGGACCATTTCTTCCTAAGGGGGGAGGAATGATCCAGGTGGATATTGGTGGCCACCCACCTATTCCACTTGGACCCCCACCATTGCTTCTTTCAGTTTTTCAGTTTCCGCACAGTTTACTATTTTTAGTAGTTTTTCGGGTCTTGAACTTCCAGAGCCGTTTTGAGGCCCTAAACGACGTTTTTTGGGAAAACGGGGAGCAACATGAATCGTAGATCATGTTGCTCACCCAAAATTTGTAGTCCTCAGATAGATATTTCTAACGAGGTATGGAACACGTCAAACATAGATCGTATGCCAAAGTTACATCCCCGGGAAGTTGATGTACCAACTTACCCAAACGGGGCCCATAGTCTTGGCGTTTCATCTCCTAGGGTTAGGGCTTTGGATCTTTAGGGTTTTCCATTGTTTCTCAATAATAATAGGCCTTCAAGCCCCACTGTAACACATTTCAGAGGCCAGTAGCTGCCACATCTCTTCTCAGAGATAAGCTACCAGCGCCCTAGCTAGTTTATTTCCATTCTGTCTGTAAGCATATTTTAGTCATTTTTTATTAACGAAATGAAGTCTTATTTCCGCTGCATCTTTGTGTTTATGTGTATTTCTGTATTTCATTGTGTTCCTACATAAATCCAGATCACTCTGTGTAAATGTTAAATCAATCATATTCCTATTGAATCGATATTTTTTATTTAGTATAGTTTTGTACTTTCCTAATTCATGTGTGTGAAGGTCCAATGATCATGATCACATAATAGAAGGAATGAAATCAATTTCCTTAAGAAACAGTGAAAAAAACCTTCTTTACCAGTTGGAAGAGTTGAGGACCATTGATTGTTTATTAAGAGTAGATATCAATGATCTCGATTAATCGTTGAAAGATAAGGGGAATAAATCATATGAAGAATGAAGAGAAATATATGGACTATCATATGTAGGTGGAGTTAATAGAGGTTGTCGATTATTTCAGATTAGGCCTGGAAAAATTGTAGTGTGAAGTTGTAATTTTGATAGTCCATTGTCTCACAGACTGGACGAGTTAGTATTCCATCTCGTGAATGGATCATCTAGTAACCATTGGATCAATATAATAAGTGTCTGTGAAGTCTTGAAAGATGAAAAACCAGTGTTTGATACACATGGTGGTCATCCATTGAACAAAGAAGATCAATAGTGATCTAATGCGTAGAATTAGCATGAGGGAGTAGAGGATCTAACCATCCATTTAAATAGAATATCGATAATATAATAGGAGATCAGATCAATGAAGGAGATCTAACTTTAACCTATCAGATCAAAGATAGGAAGGATTAAAATAAAAGAGGATTTTGGTAGTCTCGTCCTAACATACTTCATCACACATATGCATTCCCTCCAAGAGTGACATGTGGCAGCTGATAGAGCCCTGACTTTCCATCAACCAATGATAAGTGGACATGTGGGAGTGATGTAGATGAGTAAGGAAGAGACACATAGATGAGTACAAAGGAGACACGTTGAAGGAATGTATAGGTTGACCGACAAAGACTTGGCATAGTGAAAGAGAGACGAGGATCCGTGATTGTTAGATGCATAGAAGATCAATGGTGGAGGTGGCTTGGCTTTTCAAAGTCCAAGGAGGAATGCAAATACTATTTGATAGACATTTAGGAGTGTGGAATCTCATGGGAGTTCGATAGAGGATCTTGAAAAAAAAGGAAAAGGGATGTTTAATATGAACCATCCATTGAGACATGACCAGGAGAGATATCTACCATCCAATTAGGAGACAATAAATGGAGAGGACTAGAGGATGGAACAACCTGAGGGGTGATGTGGATCGTGCATCCTATGATGATCGATGGTGGAGGATGAACACTAAATAAGGCTAGATAGTGACAAAGGTATGGTCACAACGCAAGGTCACTTGCTATGGGAAAAGGGTATTAGCTCTAAAAGAGAAAAGGAGCTCTCAAATTAGAGCTATCCCATGGTCATGATCAGATCTCTATGGAGGGTTAAACAATGTGGATAAACATCGTGAAGACTGGTGCAATAACAAAACATAACAAAGTTATGTTAAGAAGGGATTTTGGGCTTGAGAATATAATTGAGAATAACTCAATAATTGAGCCGTGTAGAGTTTTTATTTATAACTCTGCACCTATGGAAACGAAGATCCCCGAGGGGGTCTTCATCAATTCTCAATGAAATTTTCATAATAGGCTCCTAGTGTTTATTTTAGGAAACATATGAATTCGTTGAGTTACATACTTTATGTTCTTTGTCCCTTGACAACAAAAACTTGTAGATAATTACTACAAGGAAAATACCCTATAACGAAGGTTTTTGTGGAAGCCCCTATAAAAATAACCCAAAAATCCGTTTATAGTAGAGGTCACTAGCGGAGGTGCGTGGGCGGATGTTTTAGTAAACATTTTTTGAACGGTGCATTTATAAGACTATACTGCACTAGTGCGCCACAAGAAATAAACGCACTGATGCTAATAGACAATGGTGCACCATTGTCGAGTTATTTAAAAAAAATACGAAAAAACGATGTGCATCATATAAAAGAATATCATGAGAACCATTGCACACAAAATGGACACACCAATGCGGAACAAACAGGTTCTCCATCTTGCATTTTTCCTTTAAAAATGCATACCGGTGTGTCGTTGTCCATTGGGTGCACCAGTGCGTTCCAAATTGGTGCATTGTCGCAAAGTTATTTTAACAAAAATAAAAAATAATGGTGCATATCATATAAGAAAATCTTGTGAGAACTGGTGTGCATGAAATGGGCATATCAGTGCGTAACAAATAGGTGCACAATATTTGTTTAAAAAAAATGAATAATGGTGTGCCTTTGTCCTCAAGGCACACCGATGCATTCCATATGGTGCACCTTCACAACATTTTTTTTAAAACCTTGGTGCAATTTCTGCAGTGGTTAGCACTGGTCTTCTTAACGCGAGCACACCAGAACAAGGTTAAATAAAATAAAAAAAATGGCGGTAAACAACTGTTTTTACCATTTCTAGTGTAAAGAATATTTCAAGCACATGTGCCACCTTTTCCCAACTGAAGTGCATTGTCATCGACGCTTCCATTGCTTGCCTTGTTTCTAATCGGTGCTCGGTTCATGGGATTCCAATTTTTCCATATGTTGGGGGATTTTTTTTTTCACTACATCCAAACAATCCCTCTTTGACAAGAAAATGTCCAAGTAAATTATTTATCTCTTTGTGCGTTGTATTTTTAGTCGATTAAATTGTGAAATTGAGTAAATTTTGCATTGTTTTCAATTTTTTTTTTGTCCTGTGCAGTGCATTCTAGTCATTCGTCTCGCACCGCACGTGCTGCACCCTGTAAATTTTACAGGGCACACCGAAAATATATAGTCCATTTTCGCCAGTGTGTCATATTACGGAATGCATTGGTGCATACTTACAAACGACGCACTCGTGCATCTGCAATAAATGACACACTAACAAAAACAAATAGTTTCCACGGAATGGTGCACCATTTATAAGTACGCACTAGTGCGTTCATAAAACTATGCACACCGTTGAATGGAAACTATTTATTTTCGTTGGTACGTTCATAATAAACGTATCGGTGCGTTGTTTATAATTAATGTGCCGATGCATTCATAATAAACAACGTACTATCGAAAATAAATAGTTTCCATTAAACAAAGTGTTGTTTATAGTGAACGCACTGGTGCATTCATAAAACTATACGCATCGTTTAAATAGATAGCTGTTCAAGTGGTTCATCCTTGATAGGTAACACACTGATGCATACACAATAAACTACACACCGTAGAAAAGATATAGTTTCTTGAGCAGTGCGTTCGTCATATATAGCACACCGGTGCATACACAATGGGGTGCCCTGGTGCGTTGATAATTTCTACGCACCGAATAAAATAAATTTCATTTTTCATGCAGTGCGTTAGATATTTGTGCGCACTATGGGAGGTGCATTACTGTTTTTCAGGTGCACTGAAGATTAATTTTTTTTTGAACAAAATTTATGTTTTCATATTTCGAAATAAATTTCTCATTTACTAATTTTTTTTATGTTTTTATGTATGATGATGACATAATTTATATGTTAATTATGCAGAGACGTCAGCACATGGAGGAGAAACACAGAGAGTGGACAAGTAAAATACGGTTTGAGAGTGGGAGGCCAGAGAGAGGGATATGGATTTGTACCCTTAGCCTAGTATTGCAGCTACGCGGCTCCTCTTGAGGAATGTAGGCCTCCTCAAGTACTACGAGGATGCTACATCCCTGAATGGGAATTCCACCTTTCTTGTGCAACTGATCCATCAATGGGATGCCCATCAATAGAAATTCAAAGTCGGTCCTCATTAGTGGTACCATCCCACTTAGGAGGATATTTATTTTATCACTGTGCTATATAGGATAGGGGAGGATTTCCCCTAGTTTCCTGATGTCCCACTGGGTGTTGTAGTTAAGAGTCAGCTTGCCTAATATCAAAGGTACCTTCTCCTGGTGATTTCAGGTGGTTGGTGGAAAGTTACAGATCTCCTTGTTCGGTGCAAAGTACGTTAGGTGCCTCTCATTGTTACTATCGATGATTTCACACTTTACTGGTGATGCTCAATGCATTAGTTACACAATTTTATATTATGTTTATTATTTTATACAAAGGCCATGCCTTATTAGGTGTTTTTCCATTTTGTTGAGGAATTTTTGTATAACATTGGATAGATGTCGTAATATGATAGATGGGAGGAAGAAATTTTGATGCAGACCCCATTTCACTCCCGGGGTCCACTAACCTCCCGGTCTAAGGATCTTCAACTTCATGAGCTAGAACAGTGCACAGGTTCTCACTAAACCTTCTAATTTGATTTCCATAGGCCTTTTCCTTATTGTTTAGGTTAAAATGACCTTTGGAGGGATTATGATAGTCCGAGGATAGGTCCATGTGACCCTGGGATAAAAACCATGGGATTATCCCTTTTTCTCTGCCCAATTCAGGACTTCAAAACCTCCAAGCTTTGGGAGCCTCAACAAAACCATGAATTCTTGGAGTGCTGAATCCCTATGAGACCGATGACTCACAAACTTCGCTCAAACCTACGGCTCGCAGAACTTCGGTAATTCAGGCTTCGATTGGTCTTAATTGCTCCAACACATAGTCTTCCTGGAGAGTCGAACCATGGAGGAGATATGGTGGCCTTTAATCCTCCATAAAATCGATGGTCCTGTCTTTCTCTGGCCTTTAGGCCTCTGGGATCCTTGGTACTCTTCACTCCACAAAACTTTCGAACCTTTAGTCCTCAGAACCCCTNCTGATGGTCCTAATGGAATCTGGTCTCTAGGATTCCTCAGTCCTCCAAACAACTATTCCTCTCGAACGCCGAAGTAGCAAAGGAATGGATCTATCACCACGTGTCACTCCATCCAATGGTCAGGATGGAGTTTGGGCCTCTGGGTCTTTGGAATCTTAGGACTTCACAACCTTCCACCTTGAGTCCCTCCAGAGCGCTATTGCTTTGAAATGCACGATCGAACGACATGTGTCCTTGGAAGATCTGACGAACATGGTTAGTTCAGACCTTTGGGGGCCTGGACGCCTCCGTAATTCCTACCTTATGAATGCGTGAAGTCCAAAGGAATTCATCGCTTAACTATGGTGCAACTTTCCTCCGATCTGACAGTTGTTGGATCACTGGCTAGCTCTCGAATGGATCTTGTCTGTCTGTCTCCTTCCTTCGATGATCTTCCTTCCCTTAGAGATTTTGAACATGAATTCCTTTTGAGCTTGAAGGTTTCAAAGGGTTTTGATCCTTGACGCCTGCCTGGTGCTGCTCCTCCACTTGAATTCTGATAAAACTTTCCTTTCCTTAGAGAATTTTGACACTTCTTAAAAGTGTCGCCCCCTCTAAACTCCTTGCAAGGGTCTTTCTCTCCTTGCACAAACCTTGCAAAGATTTCCTCTATCTCTCCTAATATTGACTGCTAGAGATAAAAAAACTCTTTGGCGCCCTCATGTGCGCCCCTTTGGCACTTTTAAAACTTTTGACTTAGAAAATTTATAAGTTCCTCCTGTTGAAATTTTATGCTCGCTATGTCTTCTGAGTTTTTGTTCCTCTGAGGTTTATAGACCTCTGGTGAAATCCTTGCATCCCTGAAACTTCCTATGAATTTTAGACTCAAATATTTATGAGAAAGTCTCCCTTACACATTCCCTACATTCTTCCCTTCTGAACTTCTTCAACAATTAAAGAAAGTGTTGGCCCAATGCACTCCTTACACAGGTCTTCTCAAAACTTTCCTCTCCTATGAGAAACTGTGCATTCTCTGCAATTCAACCAACGACTATGACCTCCTTTCACTTCCACTATAAGTTCATATTATATCTCCTGATCTTTTTCATCTATCTTGACTTGACCTACGCATTCCTTGCAGGCACTGTGCACTCCTTGCACTAGGAATCTCAGAAGAGAAAAAAAATGAAACTTACAGAAACATCAAATATTTACACAATTAACCATAAAAAACATATTCATGCATAAAATATACATAAAACATATAACACATAGAGAACATAAAGAAACATCACATGTACTCCAATAACTCACATGAGCACAACACCATACAATTGGAATCAAACCTCTCTGCTTGTATTCATTCAATAAATATGTACATGGATTCATACAGTTCTATACAACTCCTCATAAGCTTCAAAAACTCTCTCAACAATAATAACAATATCATTCAACCTCTACAATAATGTTCAACACCATCATTTTAGAAAACAATACATATATTTATACAACGAGGGGCTTCTTGAGCCTTCCCTCCAACTTACCTTAGTGCTATCATGTCACATTTAAGACATTCATCTACTTATCCCTATTACAATAAATGGAATTTACATTCAGATATGAGCTGCTGCTCCATATCTGTAAAATCCTATAGATAGTTAAGATGATTACAAATATCTGGAGTGCATACATGGATCTTGCCTCAAAATATTTAAAAGGGAATTAAATTACAATATTTTCAAAATATCAAACTAAACATGCCCTCCTTGAGTTCAAAATTTGATTTGAAATGCACGCTGGATGTTGAGTTGTCCTACACTTGACATATTTGAATGCTGAAGGGGATGCTTATGCATCATACTCCTCAACTAAGAAAAACATGAGGTCCTACTCATGGCCATGTTTCCTCTACAATTTGAAGTCCTCATGGGTCCCAAACCTTAATTTGGAACTGTCTCCTTGTCTCTTTCCCTTGTTCTTGACGTGGTTGTTCCCCTGTTGTTGTAGGATTTTCTCCTGGTTCCCAAACCTTGATCTGCAGGGATTAATATACTTTATCATTGCAGTCTTCTTTGTTCTCCTTGGATGACCTTTCCATCAACCCTCTCAACTCCATGATCTCCTTGTCCAATTTATCCTCTAACAGGTTCTTTTTTTGCAACTCTTTCTCACCCCTGTGGTAATCAACTCGTTGCAATTTTTTGTTGTTGCTACCCACTGGTTGCTTCCCCTTCTCACTTATTTCTTCAAGACTCTGTTTTTACTGAAGGTTCTCCTCACTATTTTTAATAACTTCCTCCCCCTAGTAATCTTCTCCTACCTTCGGGTGGCTTAATTAGTTTTCCAACATCTCTATTTCCTTCTACCACTAAGTGAGTACCGAATCTGAATACTCCTCTGGGGAATTTCTATGGTTAATCACTATGTCGATTTTCTCTCCCTTTTCTTCCTTGTGAATAAAAATTAGCTCCTGTCCATTCTCCTCCCTTTTGAAAATCTCCAATGACCATCTCTCTACTGCATGTGCTACCACACACAAGTTGTTAGTTTCAAAAACCTCAGGTTCTTTATCCTCTTCCTAGGATGTCTTTTGCATCACTTCCTCACAAACATGAGCATCTATAAAATTCATTTCTATATATATACATATCTCTCCTATCCTCTTATTACAATACTGGGGATTTCCTTCCTCCACCAAAGGTTCCTTCTCACTCATGATAAGTATGCTTGAACTAGCCTCCTCTTTAGCTCCTCTCTCTCCTATTGGTAGTAACATATGTGTACGACCATTTCTTTCAAGGGTGTAAGTGTTATTCCTCCCATCATGTATGAACTTCATGTCATATTTCCGTGGTCTTCCCAACAAAACATGAAAATCGTCCATGGGTATGACATCACACATAATTTCATCTCTATACCCACCAATCTTAAATTCAACTTGACACTGTCGACTTACCATTACTTGGTGTCCCTTCTGTATCCACAATACCTTGTATGAGTTTGTATGTACAGCTGTCTCCAACTCAAGATTCTCCACCATTTCTATGGACACTAAATTATCAGTGCTCCCAGTGTCAATTATTACCTTGCATACCCCGTCCTTGGTCTTGCAAGAAGTCCTAAACAGACTCTTCCTCTGAAATGGCTCTTCCACCTCTTTATCTGGTTTCAAGAGAACCTTCCTCGTCATGAGTGATGTTGTTAGATCATGTTTTCATTGATGCCAATGGTTTGATTATTTTGATGTCAAAGGATTGATGTCAAGTGATTGAGTGATCAAGTGATCAAGTGATTGATTGATGTCAATGGATTGATTGATTGATGATTGATGAACAATGTATATGTATTATCCTTGATGATAATTTTTGGGTATGTGTTATATTCTTTGCATGGAATTTTTTTTTCTACCTCGGGAAACGTGACACCTACCTCGAGAAACGTGTCATGTATTTAGGTGGTTTTTTCAACACATGGTTTTTGCCGATGGTTTTCTATTTTCGATTAAGGAATTAGGGTTTTGGACTAATACAGGTCATTGGGTTAGGGTTTTGGATGCCACTGGCTCCTATATGTATATTGTATTGTAAACAATGTAACACAATGAATGAATATAATATATGCTGGTTTTCCTGGTTTGGGTTTCCAGGGGAAAAATCTCTATGTAATGTTTGTATTTGCCATTGTATCTTTTCTGTTCTTTTCTGAATATTTGTTTACAATAGACATTGTACAAGGTTAGAATTTACAATAATGATATATGTCAAGTGGAAACCAATCGATGAATATGGATCAAGATGCATAGATGAAGATGGATCAATGAGTTGTCATTGATACATGATGGAGATGAATTACTTATATTATGCATAGTTTGATGACTCATTATTGTCTTGTCATGATTAATAAGAAGTACAAATGGATGAACTCCAAAGTGGTCCCCTTATGGTGAAAGCCCTCATGGGAAGATGCTTTGTGGTTGAGTTGCGGTTGATAGAACCTATGCTTGTATGTGGAATAATGAGATGAATATCAATGAAGTTATTGGTGAAACTATCCTAGATGGATAGTGCTTGTCATGCCATTTCTGGTGGTATGTGGAACATCACATAACTCCTCATGGTTTGAGAGTTATGGCCTTACGAAGATGAAGGACCACCATATGAAGGCTTGAAGCCCCCAAGGTCAAATAATTCAAAGTGACCTAAAAGAATAAATCACTATTTAAATGATAAATTAAAGTGACAAAGTCAATGTGGATTATTTAAATAATAAAGAGAAGAGACAAAATCAAGAAGGAATATTTAAATGATAAAGTATTGGAGAACTTTCTATTTATGGAAAGTGGTTAACCCTAAAATAAGGAAAATAGGTTAAGTGACTTAGAAATGGGTTAAGTAACCTAGAAATGGGTTAAGTGAACTAGAGGATGAAAGTATAAACAAGATAGCTATGGACTCTTGCAAAACATCCTTTTTGTGGATCAATAGAGAGCTTCTTGTGAGAGCATCTTTGGTGTGGATCTCTTAAGCATGATTGAAGATCTATTCTGAGAAAGAGAGAGTGAGGAAGATCTCATGGACACATCAAAGTTTCGGCAATATCGAAGATCTTGACGGTAAAATTCTCAGAGCTTCAGAAACCCTAGTTTCTGAGGTATACATGGGTTGTAATGGGCCAGGGTGCGTACATAAGCAGGATGTATGAGGAAAAGGCACGTACAACGAATAAAATCATGGATATTTGTGTTTGAGATGATGACAAGATGTTGAAGACAAAAGCAGGTTCCATATCTACATTCTATGGGCTCAGATCTGTCACTGAGACACTGGTATGGTTTCATTATTGTCTCTATGAATACTATTGCTTGTTGTGTTGTGAATGCTTAGGGAATTCTTGGTATGGTTTCTATGATGTGGTTTATGTTGGTTGATGGAGTGAGAAACACTCTTATGATTCAATACTGATATGATGGCTATAGTATGTTGATTTCTTATGCATGATTGAGTAGCATTCATATTGATTGGTTGTGGAGCATGAGTAATCTATTGAGATCTTGGATGTGTTGTGACTAGCTAGTGGTCAGTTTGGATAGTGAGAGACATAAGAGAAAGATAAATTGGTTGCAAAAGATATAATTTAATCTTGAAGGATAAACCCTAATAGCTCAGAAGGTATACACAGGCTATTGTATGCACTGGCCGCGTACATATGCGACTGTAGTGAGCCAGGGCACGTACACACGTGGGCTGCACTACTAACATGTCGTGTACCTGTTGTAGATTGATATCTATTGATGATTTTTTCCTCATCTCAGTTGGTGCTGAGTGTGTAAGATGAGTCTTGCATTATAGAGCTGGTTCTCTTGTAGAGTTTTACTCTATTCAGTTGTTGCTGAAAAACCCCAAGGATTGTAGTCCGTAATAAAAAGAAAATTATACATACATCTTGTGTTCTTTGTGCTCCTTGTGGTGATGACTTGTTGATGATATATTGACGATATATGTTGCTGATACGTGTTCACATCTAACTGGTTATAAATGACAACAATGAGTAATGAGTAAAATGTTGAATGCTAACTAATGAGTTTTGTGTAAGAGGGAAGTTTTGAAAAAGAGCCCCACACTCATTCACCCCCCCCCCTCTAAGTGTGGTAGGTGTGTCCAACAAATGTTCCTTCCTCTGCTGCTTCTTCTTCCATCTTCGTCTCCATCTCCTTTTGTTGTGCTTCAAATATGTGAGCTCCTCTGGCTCCTGTATTCTTTCTCTCGGGACATTCCCAATACATATGTCATGTCTTTCCACATGAATACCATCTTTCTTCTCCTCCTCTTCCTCTTCCTCTTCCTCTGGGGAAAGAGTTTCTTCCACCATAGTTTCCTCCTCTAGATATTTCCCCTCTAGTCACTTGGTGGTCAAAGATACCAACTTCCTCTTCTCTTGCCTTCTGGAACTTTTCTTTGGTGGTTTCTTCTCTTTGGTCAAGATTCTTTCCTTTGCTCCATTGGATTTGTTTTCTGGAATTTTTTTTCCTAATCGAAGTACTTATCTAGGGCTCTTATCCAATCCAGTAGATCTTCAACATCCAAGTTGCCTTCATACATTGGGATTTCCATTTTTTCTCTGGATCCAATTCTTGCAACAACTTTCAATGAGCATTCCTCTGCAATGTCTTCTCTTGCAACTCCTTCAACTTCCATCTCTTCACTCTCAGCTTTGCTGATGTCACCAATATTAAGTTCTCTTCTCTACACTGTCCCCATGACATATAATCTTGCACAAATTTTCCTCATTTCTTCTTCCATGGCTGGATTTGCTACAGGTCTGTCCCTGCATCTTCTTAGTGACATGGTTCCAAATTTCCTTCACAGAGCTTAATTATGGCTCTGATAACACTTGATGGAGACCCTCTTCCACTCCCAAGGTTGACTGACCTCTCGGTCTAAGGATATTCAACTTCAGGAGCTAGATCATCTCATAGGTTCTCACTGAACCTTGTAATTTGGTTTCCACAAGCCTTTTCCTTCTTGTTCAGGTAAAAAATGACCTTTAGAGGCCCTGGGCTCAAAACCATGGGATTATCCCTTTTTCTCCACCCAATTCGGGACTTTGGAACCTCCAAGCTCTGGGAGCCTCAACAAAAAATCCCCGCCATCCTCTCGAACCATGAATTCATGGAGCGCCGAACCCCTGCGAGATCGATGACTCACAAAATCTTCTCAAACCAACTACTGGAAGAACTTCGATAATCCGGGCTTCGATGGGTCTTACCTACTCTACCACATAGTCTTCCCATAGAGTCAAACTCTAGAGAATATATGATGGCCTTTAATCCTCCATCAATTTGACGGTCCTATCTTGCTCTGACCTTCGAGCGTCTGGGAGCCTTGGTACTCTTCACTCCACGAAACTTTTGAACCTTTAGTCCTCTGAACCCATTGATCTGATGACACTTGTCTTCAGGACTGACAATCCTGATGGACTCCGGGACTTCGGTCTCCAGGAGTCCTCACTCCTCCAAATGACTATTCCTCCTAAACACCAAAGTAGTGAAGAACTGGATCTATCACAACATGTCACTCCATCCAACGTCCAGGATGGATTTTGGGCCTCCGGGTCTTCAAAATCTTAGTACTTCACAAACTTCTACCACAAGTCCCTCCAAAGAGTTATTGATCCAGAATGCACAATCTAATGACATGTGTCCTTGGGATATTTGATGGCCATGGTTAGTTCATACCTTCAAGCCTTTGGGGGCCTAGAATCCTCCGCGCCTCCAACCTTCTGAACATGCGAAATCTGAAGGACTTCAACGCTTAACTCTAGCGCAACTTTCCTCCAATATGACGATTGTAAGATCACCGGCTAGCTCCCAAAAGGATATTGTTCGTCCGTCTCCTTCTTTTGATGATCTTCCTTCCCTTATAGATTTTGAACACGAATTCCTTTTGAGCTTCAATGTTTCAAAGGGTTTCGACCCTTGATGCTTTCCGGGCGCTGCTCCTCCACTTGAATTCTGATAAAAATTTTCTTGCCTTAGAGAATTTCGACAGTTGTTAATAGTGTCAACCCCTCTGCACTCCTTGTAAGGGTATTTCAATAGAGAAAAATATACTCGAAGGAGTATATGTGTGCACACCTTGCACAAAATATACAACAATTTCCTATATCTCTCCTGAAATTTACTGCTAGAGGTAAAAAAACATCTCTGGAACCCTCCTATGCACTCCTCTAGCAATTTTAAAACTTTTGACTTAGAAAATTTCTAAGTTCCTCCTGCTGAAATTTTATGCTCATTATCTCTTCTGAGATTTTGTTCCTCCTAGGTTTATAGACCTCTGGTGCACTCCTTGCGTCCTTGAAACTTCTGATGAATTTCAAACTCAAATATTTTTGAGAAAGTCTCCCTTATCCACTCCTTGCATTCGTCCCTTATGAACTTCTTCAACACTTAAAGAAAGTGTTTTCCCAATGCACTCCTTTCATGGGTCTTCTCAAACCTTTTCTCTCCTCCGAGCAACCCTGCACTCTCTGCACTTCAACTAATGTATCTGCACTCATTTCACTTCCACTGTAAGTTCACATTATCTCTCCTAAGCTTCTGAGTCTATATCGACTTGACCTACGCACTCCTTGGGGGCACTGTGCACTCCTTGCACCAGGAATCTCAGAAGAGAAAACAAATGAAACTTACAGAAACATCGAATATTTCCACGATTAATCATGAAAAACATATTCATGCATAAAGAATACATAAAACATATAACACACATAGAGCATAAATAAACATCGCATGTACTCCAATAAATCAGATGGACACAACACCATACAATTGGAATCAAACCTCTCGTCTTGTATTCATTCAATAAATATGGACATGGAATCATACAGTTCTCTGCAACTCCTCATAAGCTTCAACAACTCTCTCAACAATAATAAATATAACATTCAACCTTTACAATAACATTCAACAACCTCATTTGGGAAAAAAATACATATATTTATACAACGAGGGCTTTCTCGAGCCTTCCCTCCAACTTACCTTACTGTTATCATGTCACGGTTAAGACATTCGTCTACTTATCCCTATTATAATAAATGAATTTACATTCAGATATGAGTTGTTGCTCCATATCTGTAAAATCCTACAGATAGTTAAGATGATTACAAATATCTGGAGCGCATACATGGCTCTTGCCTCAAAATATTTAAAAGGGCATTAAATTACAATGTTTTCAAAATATCAAAACAAACACATTGTCCTTGAGTTCAAAATTTGATTTGAAATGCACGTTGGATGTTGAGTTATCCTCCACTTGGCCTCTTTGAATGTTGATGGGGATGATCCTGCATCATACTCCTCAGCTAAGAAAAACATGAGCTCCTTCTCATGTCCATTTTTCCTCTACAATTTAAAGTCCTCGTGGGTCCCAAACCTTAATTTGGAACTGTCTCCTTGTCTCTTTCCCTTGTTCTTGATGTGGTTGTTCCCCTGCTGTTGCAAGATTTTCTCCCGGTTCCCAAAAATTTGTTTGTAGGGCCTCATCTACTTTATCACTACATTTTTCTCTAGTCTCCTTGGCTAACCTTTCCATCAACCCTCTCAACTCCATGTTCTCCTTGTCCAATTTATCCTCTGACAGGTTCTTTTTATGCAACTCTTTATCACCCCCTTGGTAATCAACTTGTTCTAGGTTTCTGTTGTTTCTACCCACTAGTTTCTTCCCCTTATCCCTTATTTCTTCAGGACTCTGTCTTTACCGAAGGTTCTCCTCACTATTTTTCATAACTACCCCCCCTAGTAATATTCTCCTACCTTCGGGTGGTTTAACCATTTTTCCAACATCTCTATTTGCTTCTCCCACTGAGTGACTAATGAATCTGAATACTCCTTTGGGGAATTTATCTGGTTCACCACTATGAAGGTTTTCTCTCGCTTTTCTTCCTTGTGAAGATAACTTGAATTCTGTCCATTCTCCTCCCTTTTGACAGTCTCCAATGGCCATCTCTTTGCTGCACTTTCTACCACACACAAGCGATTAGTTTCAAAAACCTCAGGTTCTTTAGCCTCTTCCTCAGATGTTTTCTACATCACTTCCTCACAAACATGAGCATCTCTAAAATTCATTTTGAGAGATATACCGATCTCTCTTATCCTCAGATTACAATACTAGAGATTTCCTTCCTCCTACAAAGGTTCCTTCTCAGTCATGAGAAATATGCTTGAACTAGCCTCCTCTTTAGCTCCTCTCTCTCCTATTGACAAAAAAATATGTATACAACCATTTCTTTCAAGGGTGTAATTGTTCTTCCTCCCTACATGTATGCCCTTCCTGTCATATTTCCATGGTCTTCCCAACAAAACATGACAAACGTCCATGGGTATGACATCACACATAATTTTATCTCTATACCCACCAATCTTAAATTCAACTTGACACTGTCGACTTATCATTACTTGGTGTCCCTTCCACAACCACAATACCTTGTATGAGTTCATATGTGCAGTTGTGTCCAACTCTAGCTTCTCCACCATTTCTATGGAAACTAAATTATTAGTGCTCCCACTATCAATTATTACCTTGCATACCCCGTCCTTGGTCTTTTAAGCACTCCTAAATAGACTATTCCTCTGAAATAAATATTCCACCTCTTTCTCTGGTTTCAAGAGAACCTTCCTCATCATGAGTGATGTTCCTTCCTATGTTGCTTCTACTTCCATATTTGTCTCCATGTCTTTTTGTTTTGCGTCAAATATGTGAGCTCCTTTGGCTCCTGTATTCTTTCTATTGGGACATTCCCAAGACATATGTTATGTCTTTCCACATGCATAACATCTTACTTATCCTCCTCTACCTCTTCCTCTTCCTCTAGGGAAAGAGTTTCTTCCACCATAGTTTCCTCCTCTAGAGCTTTCCCCTCTAGTCACCTGGTGGTCAAAGCTACCAACTTCCTCTTCTCCTTCCTTCTGGAACTTTTCTCTGGTGGTTCATTTTCTTCGGTCATGATTCTTTCCTCTGTTGGATTTGTTTATTGGCCAAATTTTCCTTTGATTTCAGTGCCACTTGATAAGCGTCCTATATTGTCCTTACAATCATCATGCTGATCTCATATTGTATCTCATACCTTAGGCCATTTATGTACATGGAATTATTTTCTTCATCACTTTCATGATGTCCTTCTCTGATGTTCAACCTGTAAATTATTCATTGTACTCCTTCATTGACAAACCTTTCTATGTCATGTTCTACAATCTCCTGAATAGATTTATCTGATAGTCTTTGGGTATGAAATTAGCTTTCAATTTATATACCATCCTTTCCCAACTTTTAATTTTCTTCTTACCTTTTCTCCTTCTGTCATCCTGAAGTTCATCCCACCATATCCCTTTAGTCTCGTGACAACATGATTCACCTTCTTTTCATATTCGATATATTCATAGTCGAAGTACTTATCTAGGGCTCTTATCCAATCCAATAACTCTTCAACATCCAAGTTGCCTTCATACATTGGGATTTCCATTGTTTCTCTAGCTCCCATTCTTGCAACAAATTTCAACAAGCATTCCTCTACAACGTCTTCTCTTGCAGCTCCTTCAACTTCCATCCCTTCACTCTCAGATTTGCTAATGTCACCAACATCAATTTCTCTTCTCTACGATGTCTCCATGGAATCTAATCTTGCACGAAGTTGCCTCATTTCTTCTTCCACGACTGGTTTTGCTACAGGTCTATCCTTATGTCTTCTTGGAGGCATGGTTCCAAATTTCCTTCACAGAGCTTAATTATGACTCTAATACCACTTGATGTAGACCCCCTTTCACTCTCAGGGTCCAATGACCTCTTGGTCTAAGGATATTCAACTTCAGGAACTGGATAAGCTCACATGTTCTCACAAAATGTTCTAATTTGGTTTCCATAGGCCGTTTCCTTCTTGTTGAGGTAAAAAATGACCTTTGGAGGGATTATGATAGTTGGGGGATAGGTCCAAATGACCTTGGGCTCAAAACCGTGGGCTTATCCCTTTTTCTTCGCCCAATTTGGGACTTCAGAACCTCCAGACTCCGAGAGGCTAAAAAAACAATCCCCGTGATCCTCTTGAACCATGAATTCATGGAGCATTGAATCCCTGCGCGATCAATGACTCAAAAATTCCTCTCAAACCAACGACTGGAAGAAATTCGGTAATCCAGGCTTCGACAGGTCTTACCTGCTCCAACACATAGTCTTCCCGGAGAGCCTAACTCCGGAGGAGATATCACGACCTTTAATCCTCCGTCAAATAGATGGTCCTATCTTTCTCTAGCCTTCACGCCTCTGGGAGCCTTGGTACTCTTCACTCCAAGAAACTTCCGAACCTTCAATCCTTTGAACCCATTGATCTACTGACACTTGTCTTCAGGACCGACTGTCTTGATGGACTCTGGGACTCTGGTCTCCATGAGTCCTCACTCCTCCAAATGACTATTCCTCCTAAACTTCGAAGTAGCGAAGAACTGGATCTATCTCCAGGTGTCACTCCATCCAATGGCCAAGATGGATTTTGGGCCTCCAGGTCCTCAGAAGCTTAGGACTTCACGAACTTCCACCTTGAGTATCTCCAAAGCGCTATTTCTATGGAATGCATGATCGAATGACACGTTTCCTTGGGAGATCGAATGAGAATGGTTAGTTCAGACCTTTGGGCCTTTAGGGGCTTGGAATCCTCCTTTCTTCCAACCTTCCAAATGCACAAAGTTAGAAGGACTTCAACATTTAACTCTGGAGCAATTTTCCTCTGATTTGACAATTGTCAGATCACTGTATAGGTCCCAAATGGATATTGTCCGTCTGTCTCCTTCCTTCGATTATCTTCCTTCCCTTAGAGATTTTGAACATTGTTGGCATAGGGGCAGACCCAGGGTTCAACACTTAACAATGCACCAACAAAACCCTCACTACCGGCCCTTTTGGCAACACCTGCGAAGTAGGTGAAGTCTCACCCGAGGTAGAAGCAGGGGGGGTTACAGGATGCAGGTGTCTGTAACCAAGTTGGGACACACATATGTGATAATAACACTTTGCAGGGTATTATATTAAGCACTTCAACCCCTTAGAACATAAAACCGAGTTAGATCTAATCATTCATTTATCTTTAAGTAAAGCACTAAGAATCACATATCTATCTATCATACATAATCATCAAGCACTGAGAAGATTCATAACATAAACAACACAACACAAATCAAACCAAATACAAAAGATATATGTGGTTCATCCCAGTGTGGGGCTACGTCCACCAACTGCTTCGTCTTCTTTATTATTCTTCAATCTCTTACATTCAACGACTCCTCTGCACTAAGCCACATAGTTGAACTTCGCATAGGACAAGATATATGCACACTGAGCACCGCATCCTCCTTCCAAAATAGGTAAAGGCACAAAGCCAACTCTCTATCAAGAACAAAGCCTTAACACTTAGACATTCCTTTGCACGAATCTCATCACATTACTTGCACTTAGCTCCCAAAAACCCTTCTTACTTCTACCATACGTCCTTCTTTTATTTATAATTTTACAATCCCTTACAATAAGGCCGAATCATGGGTAGACCCCATGGACCGACATCCCATAACCCATTTCAAAAACCCTAGAGACCCCTTACTAGGTCCACATAGCCTGCAAAATTGGTGAGATCTGCGATCTCAGCTCTGTCTGGGCGCTCCTTTCTCGACCAATGTGTCGAAGCCCAAAAAGTGGTCCAAACCTGACCAAGGTTTCCTCAAAACTTGGTCGAGGGCCAACATGCCCCCAACACTCACCTGTGACTCATCCCGAGTCACTCAGGTCTAGGAAATGTTGCTTTGAAGGCCTTGTGCTTCACTCGAGTCGCCTCAACTTGCTACTTCGCCTAAGCCTCCTGCTCAATGAGCTCCTGGATCATCTGCTCTGTAACAAGCCCTTCCAGGCATTGTTCTACTATTGCAACCACTTGGTCCAATTGCAAGCCTTGTCCATCAATCTCTTCAAACACCTTGCAGGCTTCGTCCCATCATAGGTTGCAGCTTCTGCGTGACTTCCATTACCCTGCCCTGGAGGGTAGTGATCTTTTGTTGCACTGCGTGCTGTTCCCGAGATCTCTTCATTATTTCAACTACGGTGAGTAGCTTCATCTGCACTTGTAGGGAGAATGTCTGCTGCTGTGCCTCCTGTAACTGTGCTTCTAGTTTCCTTAGCTCTAGATATTCTGTGAGGCATTCATATGTCTACGTGATTCTATCACTCAACAGTTTTCACTCTGAGGTGAGGGCTCTAATCCTTACTACTATGTTCTTAGCGACTTCCTCCCTTTGGTCACATACCTCCTATGGGGGGCTCGATACTTCTTGGACCTCCAACTCTGTTATCCTCGCTTGAATCTGTTGTATGGTCTCAACGAGATTCACTACTTGAGCCTTGAACGACTCTTGTTCCTCTTGTGCTAATCCTAGCACATAGTGACATGCTTTAATCACTAACTCTTTGATTGTGGCCTATTCTGTGAGAAGATGCTCCTTTTCTCTCTGTATCTACACTTTGTCCTCTTGGAGCATCGCTTAAAATTCTTCTCTCTCACTTTCGTAGGCGTCCACACTATACCGTTCTACTCATAATTGTTCTAAAACTTCATCTTTCTCTTGTTTCAAGGCTTCTGTAGCCTTCTCCTTTTCTTCTTGGATTTTTGAAGTCGAGATTCAGTCACATCTGCAATTTTTCTCAATTGGGTTGGTTCATCCCCCAATTATGCAATCTATGATGAGGACGACATAGTAGGTACTGTGTGGACCAAACAAATATCTTGTTGTAATTCCTTCAGTTCCTTCTCAATCCTTCCATACAACTCCTCTTGCTTTGCTCCATATCTCTACAAGATATCCTCAAAAGAGTCCTCCATAGCTCCACAGACCAAACTGATGTCCTCTTCCATGAGCATGGCCTCTAACTAGGGATTACTGGCACACATCTTCTTTCTTGCTAAAGGTTTATGCGGAGAAGCCTTCCTCTTCTGCGGTGTTACTGTTTCAGCAGGGGGGTATTTTGGCGGTGTAGCTTCACCTCCTCCTTTATTATCCCCTCCTCCTTGCCCATATGCTTCATCTGCTCCTCCTCCTAGCAAGCCATATCCATTTTCTTCAGAGGTGTTGACCTCCTCATTGGTCTCTATATCCTGGAATTATTCTTTCTTTTTCTTCTTCTTCGTCCCACTGGACTGTCTAACATGCTCAACCTGGGTGACCATGGGGCTTCATATGGTGTCAGTGTTGGAGAGTTATGCATCAATGATGGGTAAAAGGAACTCCTCTGGCCATTCCTTTGTGATCTGCTCCATGTCTTCATCTATTAGATTGTAGTACGATTGTAAGTCTTCCTTGTTCTCATCTCTGCGCCCAGTGATATAGATGAAATGTGGATCTGCGTGAAACTTTTCTATTGGTCTATACTGGTGCAGGGTGCACGATGTCATGCACAAAAATGACTTGATGGAAACCTTCAATTGCTGATAGTATGCATGAAACACAATGTTTGACTTCCACTACTTCGTCATGTTGTTGGTGTACCACAAGGTGGAAAACCTAGTGGCCAACGACTCCGATGGTTCGATATATGGAAAGGTAGATCCTTCAGGAATTTTCCAAGCGATAGATGTGATCAAAATGATGAACCATTAGAAGTGCAATTCATATCCCAAATATTGAGCTTCGCGACAATCCTTCTCCAGTTCATTGACGAGGTAACTCGCCCAATTCATTTGCATGCCCTCCACACATTTTCCTGCGAGATCCACCACGAACCCGGTGACCTGTGTGGGGCGGTTCTTCCTTACAAGATTTCTAGCTATGAGTTGGCAAGCGAGACACACTTCACAATCTTGTATAGAGGCTACCTTGTAACCTCGCTTTCCTTTTTCAATTTCGCCGTAAGCCTCCTTGATGCGTTGTGCCAGGGAATGGTCTGAGGCCTTTCCTAGATAAAACTGCCAAGGGTCAGGTCCCTTCATGCTTAATCCTGTAATCTGGTGGATCAACACTAGATCCATAGTAATCCTCCAGTCGATCCACATGTATCCACCATGATAGCACGACAAGCGGAGTTTAACGTAAGCGTTAACCTCCTGGTGATGACTAAAATGGGGAATCTTCATCACATTCAGCACAATGGACTGCACCAGTTCCTTAATCCATGGCTAGGAGACGAGGCTAGGATTATTCCCATTTGATTTTGTCAAGTATGAGTGGGTTTCTATAATAACATAGTTCTTTCTGTCTCCTAGATTGAAGTCGTTGTTCTTCAACAGCGGGATTTGTCCCAAATGACTCCTGACTACGCGTATTCCTTTCAGAATATACACAGTGAACAAGGTGTACTCATAATATTGTGGAATGTTGTCACGATTAACTGCGCCAGCCAAATGTGGGATATACTCTGGTAGTATGGACAAGATCTTCTTCTCATTGTCCAGATCGCCACGATGCTTACTTCGTTGCTCAGTTGCGGGGTTGACACGACCAGAACGATGTTCAGTCGAAGGGGAATCCTGCAGTCCCCTAGTCGACGATGTCTGGACACCTTCATATAATGGTCTGTCGGCCATTATCTTATTGAGGACCTCCACGAATGAATTCTCTAATTCACTAGGTTAGCCCGACATTCTCACTTTTAAACAGACAGGTCAGGGTAGAAAAATAGACAGGCGGGGTAGAAAAATGGATGGCGAGGTCTAGCTTCAGATAACACACCTCGATACACAATAAATTCTCTTCTTGGTTTAGTTAATCCTAGGTAGACAAAGGTGGTCACGACGCATCATCCGACGGGTTAAATAAGTGGGGCCTTGTAATGGATTCTTCCAGCAGGCATGAATTCTTCCATCAATGTGAATTTTTCTGGTAGGGCGCAGTCTCGACGTCCAAGAGAGATCCATCCACCCATACTTGGGATTTCTAACCATTCCAAAGCGTTGTTCTAATGGTCAGGGTGCCTCCAACTTTCATATAGCTTTGCCAGGGTGAAGTCCCATTCTGCGCGGTCCTGCTGTTCCGGCAAGGTTCAAATCCCGCGAACCTGCCCCCTCCGAGGTTCCAGTCTGTGAAGTCTTCCATCTGGTCTCTGTAGCTTCCTGTAGCTTTTCCATCTTAGATTTCTTTTTACTGAGATTCCTTTCCTTCTTTACTGTGATTTGAGTCTCTCTAAATGTTTCTGGAATCCTCTTTCCATTCTTATTCTTATCTTCTCCTAGCATAGTGACTTCACACTGTTGATGTTCCCTCAAAGGGTTTGAAGTTAATATCCCTTCTCTTATTAATTCCTGGGTGGGTATTCTTATTTCTTGCATGGATAGGTCCTTCAAACCTTATTGCATTCTTTCAACCTTGATAGTTGATTCTCTTTCTTTCTATTGCTTTGACTTATCCTCTCATTCTTCTATGAGTCGATCTATTTTTCTAGCTATGAAATCCCTTAGTTCTTGCTTTTTCTTTTATGTATCTTCTTCCTCTGCTTTCCTTTTGATTTTATCCTTCTCAATCCAAGTCCTACCTAGTAAGAGTGGGAAAGGGGCGTTGTCCCCAATAAACTTAATGACTTCAAATTCTTCTTCGGTCGATGTTACATGAACAATAATAGGTACATTAGTAATTCTTCGACATAAGGTTATCATCTTACCCATAAAAAATCCTATCCTTCCCAATGAAGGTACCATAGTAGGCTTTCCCAAAGTTTTCCAAGTGTCTTCTGTCATAATATTCACTTGTGTTTCTTCATCCAATACATAGTCTATGTCGAAGTCTTCTATTCTTGCATTTATGCATTGTTTTACTTTCAACATCTCTGGTAAAATGACATCTTTGTGATCATTCATTGTTTCTTTCAATTGTAATAACATAGTCTGATCTTTCTCTAATTCTTTCTCTTTATGATTCTCTAACATGCTCTTAGTCTATTGACTTCCTTCATAGTTTTCTTGTCTCATGTTCATTCTTTCAACTTTATCAATCATCCTTGGACAATCCTTAACCTCATAACCAATAATCTTACAACAAAGACAAATAGGACTTGTACCAGGGAATTCCTTAGAAAGATGTCCCGATCTTCTGCAGTTATAAAAAAATGTCAATCCTCTTTTTCTCTTGTATGTTCCCCAACCTCTTCTGTACTGCGCACTAGGATCATAGTGCTAGACCTGCAATCTACAAAAATTCTTTCTAGGTTCTTGCATCCACTTATTAGTCCAAAAATTCTTTAAATGCATATGAATGACATATCTTTCTTCATTTCTATTAGCTTTACTTAGATAAAATATTTCTTCCAACTGCGCCCTAACCTTCATACTAAGACAAAATCTATTAAAAACACTTAAATTCATGCTTTCGAAACAAAAGTTTTCACTTATCTTACTCTTATCAAAGAAAAAAGATTTACCTCTTTTCGGATCTTGCCTCTTTTCTTTAGATCAAACTTATTTATTATCACAGAGCTTCGCAAGTCAAGTAGATTACTGTGCACTTCAACAACACATCTACGCACAAATATTCTCTTTTCTTTACTTCAGTTCCCAACAATCCCAGTTTCAGGTCCCGACAACAGAACCATTTGTTGGCATAGGGGCAGACCCAGGTTTCAACGCTTAACAACGCACCAACAAAACCCTCACTACCGTCCTTTCGGCAACACCTGGGAAGTAGGTGAAGTATTACCCGAGGTAGAAGCAGGGGGGGTTACATGACACATGTGTCTGTAACCAAGCTGGGACACATATATGTGATAATAACACTTTGCAGGGTATTCTATTGACACTTAGAAGATGATATGCATTAGTTTCCTAATCTTAGTAACATCACATAACATATTCAAGAATAGATCTAGCGCAGTAATAATAAATACTAATCACTTCAACCCCTTAGCACATAACACTGAGTTAGATCTAATCATTCATTTATATTTATGTAAAGCACTAAGAATCACAGATCTATCTATCATACATAATCATCAAGAGATGAGAAGATTCATAACATAAACAACACAACACAAAGCAAACCAAAGACACAATATATACGTGGTTCACCCTAGTGTGGGGCTACGTCCACCAAATCCTTCGTCTTCTTTATTATTCTTCAATCTCTTACATTCAATGACTCTTGTGCACTAAGCCATAGATTTGATCTTCACATATGACATGATATCTACGCATTGAGCACCAGATCCTCCTTCCAAACTAGGTCAAGGCACAAAGCCAACTCTCTATCAAGAACAGATCCTTAACACACATACATTCCTTTGCACAAAGCTCATCACATTACTTGAACTTAGCTCCCAAAACCCTTCTACTTCTACTATACATCCTTCTTTTATTTATACTTTTACAATCCCTTACAATAAGGCCTAATCATGGGTAAACCCCATGGGCCGACATCCCATAACCCATTACAAAAACCCTAGAGACCCCTTACTGGGTCCACACAGCCCACAAAATTGGTGAGATCCGCGATCTCAGCTCCACCTGGGCGCTCCTTTCTCGACCAATGTGTCGAAGTCCAAAAAGTGGTCCAAACCTGACAAAGGTTTCCTCAAAACTTGGTCGAGGGCCAACAAACGCGAATTCCTTCTAAGATTGGAGGCTTCAAAGAGTTTTAACCATCGATACCCACCTGACACTACTCCTCCATTTAAATTATGATAAAAATTCACTTTCCTTAGAGAATTTTGACACTTCTTAACAATGTCGGCCCCTCTATAATCCTTGCAAGGGTCTTTAAACAAAGAACGATATACTTGAAGGAGTATATGTGTGCACACTTTGCACAAACCACTGCAACGATTTCCTCTATCTCTCCTGAGCTTGACTGATAGAGGTAAACAAAATCTCTTGGGCCCTCGTGTGCACTCCTCTAGAAATTTTAAAACTTTTGACTTAGAAAATTTCTAAGTTCCTTCTGCTGAACTTTTATTCTCTCTATCTCTTCTGAGTTTTTGTTCCTCCAAGGTTTATAGACCTCTGGTGCACTCCTTGCATCCCTGAAACTTCTGATGAATTTCTGACTCAGAGATTTTTGAGAAAGTCTCCCTTATGCACTCTTTGCGTTCGTCCCTTCTGAACTTCTTCAACACTTAAATAAAGTGTTGTTCCAATGCACTCCTTGCACGTGACTTATCAAAATGTTTATCTCCTCTGAGCAACCGTGCAATCTCTGCACTTCAACTAATGATTGTGCACTCCTTTCACTTCCACTGTAAGTTCACATTATCTCTCCTAAGCTCCTGAGTCTATCTTGACTCGGCCTACGAACTCCTTGCGGGCACTGTGCACTCCTTGCACCAGGAATCTCAGAAGAGAAAAAAAATGAAACTTACAGAAACATAAAAAATTTCCACACTTAACCATGAAAAATATAGGCATGCATAAAAGATACATAAAACAGATAACACAAAGAGAACATAAAGAAACATCATATGTACTCCAATAAATCATATGAACTCAACACCATAAAATTGGACTCAAACCTCTATGCTTGTATTCATTCAATAAATATGTATATGAACTCATACAGTTCTCTACAACTCCTCATAAGCTTCAACAACTCTCTCAACAAAAATAACAATAACAATAACATTCAACTTCTACAATAACGTTCAACAACCTCATTTGGGAAAACATTACAACCTCATGAGCCTTCCCTCCAACTTACCTTAGTGCTATCATGTCACAGTTAAGATATTCATCTACTTAGCCCTATTACAATAAATGAAATTTACATTTAGATATGAGTTGTTGCTCCATATCTGTACAATCCTACAAATAGTTAATATGATTACAAAGATCTGGAGCACATACATGGCTCTTTCCTCAAAATATTTAAAAGGGAATTAAATTACAATGTTTTCAAAATATCAAAACAAACACACCCTCCTTGAGTTCAAAATTTGATTTGAAATGCGCGCTAGATGCTGAGTTGTCCTCCACTTGACCTCTTTGAACACTGATGGGGATGCTCCTGCATCAACTTCCCATTTTCTTTAGAGTTGTTTTGTTTGTTTTTTGATAGGTTTCCATAGATGATATCTAGTTTTATCCGACGGCCTCCTAGGATGATGACTAAGGTGCAGATTCACATGTGGGGTGAGATGATGCCCAAGAGGGACATGCCTGATTTTCTAGCTAAGATTTCTAGGGAGACACTTGAGCTATTATCCAGTGAGACAGATCGGGTGTTCCTGATGGTATCATACCCTTACGTGGGGATGGATTGGCAAGGATGTCCCAACATCCTCTTCACAGTGGATGCGCCACCAAATGATCGAGGTAAGATTTAAATTAATCTTTTACTTTTATTTTATTATCTTACTTAATTCACATAAATTTTATTTTAGCATGTTCTTTAACGTATTTTCTTAAATTGTTTAATGAAATTGTCAAATAATTATTAACTTTTGTTAGATTTTGTAGATGTTGTCACATTTGTTGGGGACATGCCTCATCCCCTGCCACCTAATGCAGACTAGGAGATGGTCGAGGTTGCGGGAAGTCAGGGTCCTCAGCTGCATATACCATCCGACATGTGGCGTAGGCACACTCTCATATATAGGATGGAGGTTTGTGACAGACTAATTGCATTTTTGGTTGGCGCGGGAGTCCGCCCTGTCCAGATGTGAGACATCATCGTTGAACCTGATCTCTTGCATCTCTAGACATATTTGTCACACGATATGATGTCTCTTATGTGTCATATTGTTGGATCTCTTAGGTTATTGGTAGGGATGAGGGATGGCAGGTCCTCCAGTACAGATGATGATGAGGGTGGTGATGATGATCATCGAGGTGTTGATGGAACTTTTTCTTTAGTACCTACTCCTTCTCCTCCATGTGGTGATCATATTTATCAGGGTGGTGATCATGGTGCTTTTACTTCATTACCTCCTCCTCCTCCTCATCTGAGTGGTGATGTACTTGATCAAGGTGGTGATGTTGATTAGTCGGGTGGTGATAGTGCTTCTTCTTCAGTACCTCCTCCTCCTCCTCCTCCTCACCTGGATGAGCATGGAACATCACCTATTCCTCCACAAGATGCTTCTGATGAGAGACTATGACTAGATATGTAGTTATATAACAATTATTTGTGTTGTTGACCAGATATGTACATTATAACAATTATTTTACTTGTTCATATATATATAACATTTTTTTTGTTCATGTTGATGTACTTAATTTATATGTTGATGTTGATGTTAGGTCATTTTATATAATTTTCTCCATAAAATAAAGTACTCTTAATTAAGTACTTTATTTTTGAATATATCTAAAATAAAATACTCATGTCTAAAACAAGTTAAATTAACAGCCCCCTTTTAGAAATGTTTTAAAATGTATTAAATGTATATAGTACATGTAGAAATTTCAATACACTTAATGTATTCCTGCGATTCTCCTGATCTAACAATTATACGACAATGTTAAATACATAATCGCTTCTACTATTATTCTTGCGGAAAATTAAACCATGATCACAACCACAATCACAAAGTGAAATATTAATAACACATAACACATAACACAAAAGTTTTACCGGGAAAGCGTAAAGATAAAAACCCCACTATCATATATTA
>SNQJ01S0000524.1:118444-174609 GCA_010110895.2 Picea sitchensis | reverse complement strand
CATATATTATGTATATCATGAATCATGAAACAATCTCATACAAAACTCTAATCCAAGAGCTCTCAGTACAATACAATCGTCTCACATTGTCATACACAAATCAACAAATACATGTGCCAATTCTCCGTGTCCAGACAACTTGCCTCCTCTGCACAATCTCTGCAATTCGAATTCTCACAATGATCATGCTAATTGCCTAGTTTGCACATGCTCATAAGCATATCCACTGCATGTGTGATCAAATCACAACTGATAGCCAACTATCCCTTTCACATGTTATCTCAACTGCGTCTCCAATGGATTTGACATGCATGTAGAAAACCATGGCGAATCTTCAGTTGCATGTGAGTTCACTGATTGTGAATTAATGAATAATTAATTCACTGAACTCTCAGTAGTGCAAGTTTAGTTACAACTAGTACAACTGATCTTAACCCACTTAACTACACTTATAATTTTGTTACAAATCCAACTCACTCAGTTATGAATGAAATAATAGATTAATATTTATTGTCCAATTTATTTAAGGGAAAAATAAATTAGACACATGCTTCTTGTTGACTTTTCAACAGTACAAATGATAGATTTATATATGTTAGATTACAATAGTTCTAATTAATTTATTATGTTGTCATTTTAATATTTGAACATGATGAAAATGAAAATACCAAGTTTATCATTTTTTTGTAGTTAAGAGATCTTGAAAAGTAAATAAATTATAAAAATGGGTAACTATATGTCTTATGTTATTAATTAAAGTTTGGGCAAGTTAAAAATAAATTATATTAATCTTCAACCGTATTTGGTATCACAATTTCACAAACTATTTTACTTAATTGCTTTTGTTCATAAGTTCATAATGAATAATTAAAAATAGTTATGATAAGCTCAATTAACATTTATAAAGTCTTTGTGATATTTTAACTTCCTCCTAATTGTAATTTGGTGGTCATATTTTTTTATATTCTCATAATTAATACAAGTCTAAAAATCTCTAATTCAACATTTTTTCACTATACTATAAGAATGCATGAATGCGAAACTTAACCAAGAAAAGTAAATAAGTTATAAAAATGGGTAAAGATATTTCTTATGTTATTAATTAAATTTTGGGCAAGTTAAAAGTAAATTATATTAATCTTCAACCTTATTTTGTATCACAATTTTACAAACTAGTTTACTTGAAAGTACCATGTGAGAATTGGTCCTCATTTGGAGAATATTTCTTTTGTTCATAAATTCATAATGAATAATTAAAAATAGTTATGATAAGCTCAATTAAAATTTATAAAATCGTTGTGATATTTTAACTTCCTCTTAATTGTAATTTGGCCATATTTTTTTATATTCCCATAATTATTACAAGTCTCAAAATCTCTACTTCAACATTTTTTTACTATAGTATAAGGATGCATGGATGTTAAACTTAACCAAGAAGCACGTACAAAAAAATTAAAATATTTAGAATATTACATATTTTAACTTTTATGAATTATTCTCTTTAAATAATTTTCTTAAGTGGATTAATTACATGTATTTAAATTTCATGTCATTTTTTGATATCATATGTTACATGTTAATTGTTATTGTAATTGATATTAAAATAAAGGATAAAAAATTATTATTCTCTACATATTTAATTCAATTTTTAATTATATATTTTTTATTATTATATATTATATGTAATATAAAATTAATATATAACTTAATATATTATATTTTATTATATTGAATTCAAATATTATATTTTATGAAATGCGAGGGTCCAATGACATGAATAATATATAAGCATGTTGAAGCCATTTCTCAACTTTAAAAAGTTAACACTTGAATCCAACAAAATTTACCACGTGCATTCATTTACCGTATCTTTCTATAAGTAGACTCTAAAAATTAAAATTACCTCCCATTTAACCATTAAAATACCTCGCATTTAATATTATCATATCATTGCTTATAGATTACGATTCTAAAACGATTTTCTATGTTATTTTAAAGTTATTACAAATTAAGATAGATTTATTTTTATTTATATATTTTCTATTTTTTTCATTTTAAATTATAACAGTTTATTAAACCTATCATTATATTATTTATTTATTATACATAAACTATTAAATTATGGAAATTACACTAAATAATGATATTATGTAAAATTTTAACATCAAAATTTATATGTATATGATTAAAATAATATGTTTTTTTTTTTATGCATAATAATAAAGATGTTTGGTCTTGGCTTAACTATTGGGGAATTATAGAAGACACCATATTATTAAAAAAAAAATCAAATCAAAATTAAAGGAGAAAATGTGGTGTGATAAAGAGTTAGAGGAAAAAAGAAAATAAAGGGATTATAAAGATGTAATCAACCCTAATCTAAAAGATCAAAATTATCTATCTGTTTTTCTACGTGTAAAGAAAAAAATAAGCATTGCTAAGATAAGAACAAATTCTCACTAGTTCCATAGTGAAATTGGGCTTTGGTCAATTCCTAAAACCCCATGGGATGAAAGAGTGTGTCACATTTGTGACACTAAGAAGGTTGAAGATGAAAAACACTTCCTCTTAGATTGTCCAGCCTATACCCATATTAGATCTCATTTTCGAAATATTTGTCACATTTTCAAAATATTTGTCACACTACCAACCTTCCTAACCTCTTAACTCAACAAAAATATTGTGATCTTTGAAAGCTTCTCTTAATGTTTTTCGAGCATAGAAACAAAATTCTAAAGAAACACAAGTAATCACTTACCCTCTTAAGGTCCGATAGACCAATTTGATCTCGTGGATGTTAATCATCATCATCATCATCATTATAATATATAATATAATATATTATATTTATTTTATTGTTTATATTGTATTTTATTTATTTATTATATATTATATTATTATATTTATAATATAAAATTAATATATAACATAATATATTATATTATAATTAATACATACCATAATATAATGTATAGTATGTATGACCTCAAATTAAAAACTAATACAATATAATACTATAATACAATATAATACTATATGGTAATTAATGATATGAAATGGTGGGTAACAAAAATACATTTTAAAATTATGATATAAAATATTTGACATTTACAATACAATAATATATATATTTTAAAGTAAAAGTTAAAATTATAATACCAAAAGTTTAAATATCATCTAGATTTACAATGAAAAACATTTATATCATTTACACATAACATTTAATTATATCATACAATTAAAAAATTAATAATATTTCATATGAAATATTAAATACTAAAAACGTTATAAATTTAATAATGAAAATAATAAATCCACTATAGATTTGAAAACATAAAAGAAGTAATTAAATAATAAAACATGTATAATATATCACTCTCCATTGTCATCGCCTTGACTATCTTCCTCACTTCGCATGATAACACTGTTGTTATCAAAAATATGTTTTGATATAGGGTCATGTCTTAATACAAATCACTAATCCATATCCAACATCTGGGTAAAATAACACATGGTTGTAGTGTTTTGTGATGCAGACCCCCGACCCTCGGGCCATAATCCGCACAGGATCAATCTCCTTCAAATCCGCAGAACCGAATTAGTTCTTTCAGGCCCTCACTAGAACCCCACAAATCCGATCCACATGTCCTTCACGAAAACCCCACCTGCACAATGTGCCCTAGGCGTGAGTCTTCACCTCCTCACGGTCACCAAGTGTGACCGCGACCTTTTACGAAAAGGAATTCGGGTTTCACGACTTTGCGAATCCTGAAGTCGCGAGTCTCTTGACTCTTCAATCCCCGAAACCTGAAATACCGAAATGCCGAAATTTTGATCTATTGGACTGCGTCCTCCGTGACCACAACCCTTCTCCAAAGGCACGTCGCGTTTCACAACTTTGGGGTTTTCAATGAAAAGTGCCCCAACTTCTTGTCCTCGGGATTATCAAAATGCCAAACCCCGAAATGCCAAAATGTATGACCACATCCCCACTCCAAAGATGCGTCGCGTTTCGTGACTTCGGGGGTTTCAACACCAAGATCCCCGGCTCCTTGTCATCAGAAGTGCCGAAAAGACGAACCTCGAAATGCTGAAATTCCACTCCAAAGGGAGATCAACGACTGTGAGCCTCCCCTGATCCGACAACTCACCTTATTTTGGGATTTTGTGGGTTAAGAGTCCTAACTCTTACCCTTTGTATCTCCCGATAGCCGAAATGCCGAAATGGGCCTTGCGGAAATTTCCCCGAAACCTTGACTGCTTGCCACGTGTCCTCCTATAGACGGTCACGATGCTTTCGAGATTTCATGAGCTGGGACTTCTTGTCTCGCGACTCTTCCTCCTCGAACTCCCGGTATCCGAAATCCTGATGGCTTCTGGATTTCTGCCACGCGTCCTCTCAACGATGGACGGTCCTGATCTTTTCGGGTCTTTGATTGGTCCTCTCCCCTCTTCGCATACGAGGGTTAAACCTCGTGCAACTTCTCCTGGATCCGATGGCTATCGGTCCGTGCGCCTAGATCTGACGGCCCAGATCTCTTTCTCCTCTGTGCTCTCCTCCTGCTGCCTGGACGTATATTCAATGGTCCAGATATTTTCTCCAGTGCCCGAATCAATGACAGTTGTGCTCTCCTGAGCTCATGCTTCTTCCTTCCCCTTGGAATATTTCGACGCTTGAAGGTCTCGACCTTCGATGCTTCTCTTGTGAGTCCTGCAACCTTGGTCTCGCCTGCGTTCTTAGGACGTTGTTCCTTCTGAGCTTTTTCAATTGTGAAACCTCAAAGGGTTTCTCGACTTCCTGCTCCTTTCGGCTATTACTCTGTGCGCAAAGGCACTGTTCCTCCTGAGCTTTGTTCACTCTGAAACCTCAAAGGGTTTCTCAACCTTTTCACTCCTTACAGGGTCCCTGCACACAACTGTGCTATCCGTCCTGAGCTTGGGACTTGAAACAAATTATTCCTGCCCTCACTCCTGTACTTGACGAGCCTTCAGATGACTATTTATCAATACTTCGCTCGAGTGTTGGCCTAGTGCACTCCTTGCACAAGTATTTGTTCTCCTTGAGATTCAACTGCTTGGACCTTAATGGTCTCTGTCCGTTTCTCTCCTTGAAGGGATATAAGTGCCCTCTGGCAACTTCCTTCTCAAGCACTCCTTGCTGAGCCTGCAGGGTGTTCAGTAACCCTGTGAAGGTCTTCCCTTGACACTTCTTCTCTCTCTGAACTTGAATTGAGTTCCTCCTTTTCACTCTATGCATGCGCTCAATACCCTCCTAGCAGAGCTTTCACATAACCCTCAATGATTCTATCCCCTTGTCGAACTCAAAATAGAGTTCCTCCTGTGCACTTTATGCACGCGCTCAATGCCCTCCTCGCAGAGCTATATAGAACCTTCAATAGTTTTGTCTTCTCTATTTCTTCCTCTGCATAGTCTTACCTCCAAGGTGTTCAACAACCTTGAGGCTTCTCCCTGAGTCAGTGACTTCCTCTGGTGCGCCCTTCTGGCAGAACTCTGTCCAAATTCCGCAGAATTCAGAAGTGCACTCTATGCACTGGCTTACAAAATATGTAGTGTTCTGTCATGCAACCACAAAGAACCCAGACCTGGAATCAAAGAACTCAATAGAAAATGAATTCTGTATGTAACCTGCAAATGCAAACTAACATACATCTACAACATATCATCAACACATAAAGATATTCATTCATGAACTCACAAACACACAAAGAATCTCATGCAGAAAAAATTGCTCTTTGTATTAATCAAGAAATGCCTCTTTACAATGTGTTCGAGCTCGGACTGCAACAGAGTCTTGGCTCTCTCTTCTCTCTATCCTATTCTCTGTTCTACTCTCCTTCTCTACTGACTCCCTTTACTTACTCCAAACATATACAAATAAGATATTTTTTTACAAAGAGGGGCTTCTCGAGCTCTTCCCTCCAAGCTACCTTCTCTCATAAATTACATTCAATTACATTGAATGGCTGTCTAGTCTGAATCAGATCTAGATCTTAGCCTTACAACCATTTAAGGAAACTTTTATAAAGCCTGCGCATATGCATGGCTTCTTGGCTCTTCTAGCCTTACAACATTTAATACAATTTTCAAAATTTGAAAAACGAGAAGACTGTGCCTCTCTCCTCCATTGAATGCGCGCTTTGATGTGTTGGTTGGCTGGCGTGTAGGTGGCTTGGAGTAATGCTCCTGCATCATACTCCTCTGCTGTGAAAAATTCATGAGCTCCTACTCATGAGCTTCCCAGCATCTCTATTGAAATCCACCTGGATCCCAAACAGTTCTTTGGAGTTGTCAATCCGCTCCATCGCTTCCTTGCTGCTGCTGCATCTGCTTCCCTACTGCTCTTGCAGGTTCTCCTCTGCTCAACTTCCCTTTGCTGACCGCTACTTCTGATCAGATCATCAACCTTATGATCTCCTCAATTATCTTGTCCAGCTGCTCCTATGGCTGACTCTCCTTATGCAGTCTTCTCGACTGCACTTCTTCACTGCAAATGGGTAGATAAACTAGATCTCCCATGCCATCTTTTCCCTCTTCTGTGGCACTAGCTGACCACTCTGCTGCAGACTCCAATTTTTCAATCTTCTCGCTGAACTACTACTCAGCTTCTTCCCGTGGAAGTTCTGCTGCTTCCATTTCTCCTGCTGGCATACTTCCAGCTCCTTCCATCTTCTCCCTAGACTGGAATTTCCCTTCATCTATTACTGCATGCCCCGACACTGCAGTTATCATCTGTTCAACTCCCTGGCTGAAATTTCTGAGCAATTCCTCAGAATGCTCCTCTGCTAACATCTGGATGACTGTCTACTCATGGAAGTCATCTACTGGCTCTGGATGGTTCAACCAATCCTCCAAATTCTCCAAATCCTTCTCCCATGGAGTGAGAATCTTATTTGCATGCTCTTCTTCTTCCCTTGCTGTCAGCTTCAGTGGTACAGCTGTCTCCCCTTCAGCTTCCTGGCTGAAAATTTTGATCCATTCTTCTGAATGCTCCTTTTCCTTTGCTTGGGAAGCCTCTGATATCTACTCCATCTCTTTGACAGTCACAGCTGGCTGTCTTTCTGCTGTTTTTGCATCAGCAACACACACGTTGGCCTCAACTGGGCTATATGGTAGGAATACATTTATCCCTCCAATCATCAGAATGCTCTTCTGATCTTCCCCTATCATCTCTCCTTGCTGATATGAGCTCACCTCTGAGCTCATCTTCTCCATCATCTCCTCTCACTGATACAAACTCACCTCTAAGTTCATGAGACTGTCATATAGTCCCATCTGCTCTCCCTTGCCCACCTAGCAACATGGGATTTCTCCTCTATCCTCCTGGAAGTCTATGAGATCCTCCAACGATCTCATCTCATTTTCCTCCTGGCAACCTGAATTTTCTGTTCTTCCCTCCTGGTAGTATTTGAGATCATCCTATGACCTCTTCTTATTGCCCACTTGGCAAATTAAAAATTCCTCACTGCCTGCCTGGTAGTCTCTGAGATCTTCCAGTGATCTCTTCTCCTCATCATCACTGAGATTTCTCCCAACTTCTGGTTCACACACATGAACCACTTCTTCTTCATCCTTGAGGCTTTCATCATACCTCAGCCATTCCTTCAACAACTTCCACTTCCTTCGGGCCAATAACTCCTTGACTGACCATTTCACTTTTGTTTTCATGGGCCATTCATACACCCATCGTGATTTTGAATCCTGCTGTACCCGCAGTGCAAGATCTTCCATCCTCGCTCTTATCTCAACGAGCTCTTTATCCATCTCATCTTTTCTCTGCTACTGGTGGTTCTTCTTTCCACTGCGTCCATGGCCTTCAGTAGCCATCTTCCTGCCTTCTACCTGCCCTCTTGGCAAGTCTACTGCTGTCACTCTGCAACTGAGAGAACTTCCATCATCTCCTACAGTCCACCTGACTGTCTATTTATTGCTGTGTCCTGTGAACAACCTTCACCTTTTATCTGTCTCCTACAGGCTCTTCTTCATCTGAAATATATAGACGAAGTCCTACTCTGATACCACTTGATGGTATCAGATTGTATCCCTTCACAATTATTCTCTTGTCTATGATATGCAAACATAAAAATATGTTGGCTCTGATACCACAACTGGTGCAGACCTCTCGACCCTCGGGCTAAGAAACTTCACAGGATCGATCTCCTTCAAATACGCAGAACCAAATTAGTTCTTTCGGGCCCTCATTGGAACCCCACAAATCTGATCCATAGGTCCTTCACAAAAACCACACCTGCACAACGTGCCCTAGGCGTGAGTTTTCACTTCCTCACGGTCACCAAGTGTGACCGCGACCTTTTCCGAAAAGGAATTTCGAGTTTCGCGACTTTGCGAATCCTAAAGTCGCGAGTCTCTTGACTCTTCAATCCCTAAAAACCAAAATGATGAAATGCCAATGTATGTGACTGTGTCCTCCATGACCATAACCCTTCTCCAAAGGCACATCTCATTTCGCGACTTCGGGGTTTTCAATGCAAAGTGCCCTGACTTATTTTCCTTGGGATTGCCGAAATGCTGAACCTCGAAATGCCAAAATGTGTGACCGTAGCCCCACTCCAAAGATGCGTCGCATTTTGTGACTTCGGGGGTTTCAACACCAAGATCCCCGGCTCCTTGTCATTAGAAGTGCCGAAAAGACGAACCCCGAAATGCCAAAATTCCACTCTAAAGGGAGATCAACGGCTGTGAGCCTCCCCTGATCCAATGGCTCACCTTCTTTCGGGATTTTGTGGGTTAAGAGTCCTGACTCTTATCCTTTGTATCTCCCGGTAGCCGAAATGCCGAAATGGGCCTTTCAGGGATTTCCCTGAAACCTTGACCGCTTGCCACGTTTCCTCCTGTAGACGGTCACGATGCTTTCGAGATTTCGTGAGGCGAGACTTCTTGTCTCTCAACTCTTCCTCCTCGAACTCCTGGTATCTGAAACCCTGATGGCTTCCAGATTTCTTCCACGCATCCTCTCAACGATGGACGGTCCTGATCTTTTTGGGTCTTTGACGGGTCCTCTCCCCTCTTTGCATACAAGGGTTAAACCTCATGCATCTTCTCCTGGATATGATGGCTATCGGTCCGTGCACCCAGATCTCTTTCTCCTGCTGCTTGGATGTAGATTCAACGGTCCAGATCTTTTCTCCAGCCCGAATCAATGACAGTTGTGCTCTCTTGAGCTCACACTTTTTCCTTCCCCTTGGAATATTTCCGATGCTTAAAGGTCTCGGCCTTCGATGCTTCTCTTGCGAGTCCTGCAACCTTGGTCTTGCCTGCATTCTTAGGACGTTGTTCCTCCTGAGCTTTGTCAATTGTGAAACCTCAAAGGGTTCCTCGACTTCCTACTCCTTTCGGTTGTTGCTCTGTGCGCAAAGGCATTGTTCCTCCTGATCTTTGTTCACTCTGAAACCTCAAAGGGTTTCTTGACCTCTGCACTCCTTATAGGGTCCCTGCACATAACTATGGTATCCATCCTGAGCTTGGGACTTGAAACAAATTATTCCTGCCCTCACTCCTATACTTGATGAGCCTTCAAATGGCTGTCTATCAACACTTCACTCGAGTGTTGGCCTAGTGCACTCCTTTCATAGGTCTGTGTCCTCCTTGAGATTCAACTACTCGAACCTTAATGGTATCTGTCCCTTTCTCTCCTTGAAGGGATATAAGTGCCCTCTGACAACTTCTTGCTCAAGCACTCCTTGCTGAGCCTGCAGGGTGTTCAGTAACCCTGCGAAGGTCTTCCCTTGACACTCCTTCTCTCTCTGAACTTGAATTGAGTTCCTCTTGTGCACTCTATGCACGTGCTCAATTCCCTCCTGGAAGAGATTTCGCAGAACTCTTAGTGATTGTGTCCCCTTGCCTAACTCAAAATATAGTTCCTCCTGTGCATTCTATGCATGCACTCAATGCCCTCCTGGAAGAGCTCTACAAAACCTTCAGTAGTTCTGTCTTCTCTGTGCCTTCCTCTGCACAGTCTTACCTCCAAGGTGTTCAACAACCTTGAGGCTTCTCCCTGAGTCAGTGACTTCCTCTGGTGCGCCCTCTTGGCACAAATCTGTCCAAATAATGTAGAATTCAGAAGTGAACTCTATGCACTAGCTTACAGAACCCGCAATGTTCTGTCATGCAACCTCTTGCATGAAGCCACAAAGAACCCAAACCTGGAATCAAAGAACTCAACAGAAAATGACTTCTGTCTATAACCTACAAATGAAAACTAACATACATCTACAACATATCATCAACACATAAATACATTCATTCATGAACTCACAAACACACAAAGAATCTCATGTAGGAAAAACTGCTCTTTGTATTAATCAAGAAATGTCTCTTTACAATGTGTTCGAGCTCGGACTGCAACAGAGTCTCGGCTCTCTCTTCTCTATATCCTATTCTCTGTTCTACTCTCCTTCTCTACCGAATCCCCTTACTTACTCCAAATAGATACAAAGAAGATCTTTTTTTACAAAGAGGGGCTCCTCGAGCTCTTACCTCCAAGCTACCTACTCTCATAAATTACATTCAATTACATTGAATGACTGTCTAGTCCGAATTGGATTTAGATCTCATCCTTACAACCATTTAAGACAAATTTTCTAAAGCCTAAGCATATGCATGGCTTTTTGGCTCTTCCAGCCTTACAACATTTAATACAATTTTCAAAATTTGAAAAACGAGAAGGCTGCGCCTCTCTCCTCCATTGAATGTGTGCTTTGATGTGCTGGCTGGCTTGGAGTGATTCTCCTGCATCATTTTGAGAAATCATAAGGCTCCTTAGCTTCATCCGACATCTTTTTAGAGTTGATACATATCATCCCACTATCACAATCTTCCTTTACATTATTCCGATCAAAGGTGTCCCACCACTTGCACCTAAAAATAATACATTGGAAAGAAGAGAAGTCCACTCGAATGATCTCTTGTATCTTTCAGACGTAACCTTACTTCCCTTGTATGGTGTTTTGATCACGATGGCTAGCATGACTAGATTGGTCGAACTCGACTTCCGCCCCACAGTCTTGTGTCATGTGTCCATCATCAACATCCTTTGTGCAAAAATGATGTCCATATGCCCACATAGATGGGAACAAATTCACCTATAAAAAAATGAACAAATCACAGTGTCAATATGTTTCTAATAACCTGACCATTAAAATATAAAATAATATAGATGTAATTACAATTCAAATGTGCATTACGAAGTTAAAAATTATGTACACAAAGAGATTATTACCAAGTTGCTTCAACCAATCCCTATGTTTAGTGCATCCTCTTCTTCACGCAGGTAACGACCAGATGCACCATATTTCTCTCTGACTTGGTCATCAACCCAAGTGTTGTGGAATATCATTGGCACATTTTCTTTTAAATGATCAAGATAAGGCATGCTTCTACCATTCAAATGTCTAAATTCTTTCTTGTCAATTTCCCATTTCCTCCTCTTCTATTCGTACAATGTGACCCACAGTTGTGTTGCCTCTGAATTGTAAAGAATGAATTTATTGATGGCATCAATTTATGAATTCACTGATGTATTCATGAAATCAAATCAACATATACTACATATGAGATCATTAAAATATACGTTATTAAGTTCAATGTGAATAGATACTGTGTAGGAATTTGACAAACGACAAGTCACTTACTCTTTATCAAGTACCTTTTTCCATTCGTTTGGAGAAGCTCCCCTTCTCTTTTATCTTCATCCCTTTCGTTGTCCCAAATCACTGCACCTAGTGCGTTGTTGATCTACTTGTTATACTCACTGGCATAATAGAAAGACTCATATGATATGTACCCCTCTTCCATAGACCCCTCATGATTTTCCCTTTGACAAACAAATCCTTTCAATTTCTTCATGTATCTCTCTAAAAAAAGCATCCAACGACAGAAGAGCACCCCAACTAATTCAACCTCATCTACTAGGTGAACTAGAAGATGAACCTACAAGTCCATGAAACTTATTGGTAGTTGCTTTTCAAACATACAACCAATCTCAACTATCTCTTGACGCCACTGTGGAATGTTAGCCATATGAATCTCCTTTGATGTGATCCAATGTACAAATGAAGATAATTTATATATGGAACACCTTAGGCCATGGGGTAAGTCATGGTTCACACACCCACGCATGAGCAGAGGATAATGACACTACAAAGTAAACACATACAAATTAATTTGGTTTTATCCCATGGCATAAAAATAAAAATTACAAATAATAAAATCATATTGTTGACATACGTCGTACCTTTAGAAGGTTCAAATGTTCATGTGATTTCAACCCTGACAAATGGTATTGACACACAATGAAGCAACGTCATAGGGAAGACCCATATAAATAAGGCACCTTCACACCTGATATAACTTACTTTGCCAAATAAAGATATTCTTTCTTCAAAATCCATGGGACATCACCTTATTTGAAAGACCAAGAGGGACTAGACTCTCCTCTACTTTCTTGTCTTGGATAATGTTTCTTTTTAGATTTTGAAGAATCAAGATCTCTCCTCACAACCAATATGTCACTTTATTTCGATGATATGTGCCTCCATAAAGAAGATGAAACATTTTTAAATATATGCATGGGATCTAGTAAGTAGACAATCTTAAGATGCTCCCAATATGGGAGCTCATAAAAGATATATTTCCTTTTCATCCCAATGGACAAATTATCAACATAGGTGTTGAAGAATTATGGATCACTGAACATAGGCTCCCCATTTGAATCGAACATTTTTTTAATCTTCTTCTCCTTCTCTCTCTCATATTCTCTAAGCCATTCTATTGGTGTCATTATTGCATGTCTTTGGATTCTCTCTGGTTTACCATTCAAAGCAGATGCTTCTCTTATATAAGGGTGTTCTTCTAGGATGAATACTCTAGAGAAGTCATACATTGGCTTTCGTAGGTGGTTGGACCACCTAGCCTTCAGAGAAGGTCGACAACATTTACATCCATGACAACTTTTAGTTACAAGACCTGTGAAATTATTGTATACATAACACGTTAGCATTTAAAAATAAAACGTCAATAAAAAAGAATTAAATATGAAAATAAATATTGTTACGTATGCACATATGTCATACAATGTAAAAGTTCTCTCTGTTGTGACGCATCTTGATACATCATATACATGTATCCCTTCCCATAATTCCTTCAATTCATCTACCAATGGTTGTAGGTAGACGTCCATATTCTTCACTTGTCTTCTACCAGGGACTATAAGAGCCAACATAAGATGTTCATTCTTCATGGAAAACCATGGGGGGATATTGTTATCGATCACTACTATAGGCCAAACATAATAGTTGGTGTTTTGGATGGAATATGGGTTCATGCCGTCTATTGTTATGATGAGTCATAGACTTTGTACTTCATCCTTGAGTTGTTCTGGCCATGTATCCTCTATATGCTTCACGGCTATTGAATCTATTGGGATTCACATAACTCCTGACTCACTTCTGTGCGAGGCATACCATCCCTGCAACATAACTAATTCTTTGCAACAAAATAGCCTTTGAATCCTTGGGATTATAGGCATGTGCCTCAATATATTATGAGAAGGACCATGCAATTTACCATTTTTATTTGATTTATGGTACCTGTCATGCCCACATTTCAGACAAATATCTTTGTCTACATATTATCCTCTATATAGAATACAATCATTCGAACATGCATGATATGATATATACTCAACACCCAAAATTTTCAATAACTTCTTTGCCTCTTCGCAACTACCGGGAAAAACATTATCACTAGGAAGAACCTTATCTTTAAATAACCTGTAGTTAGTGGGAAATAGAAATGTACAAGGTCATTTAATGTTTATAAAAACAATCATTTCTAATATTGATCGTGTGACAAGATTTCACAAAATTAATATATGACACTAACTACTAGTCAATTACCTCAATATTAACGAGAAACATGTGTTTGACATGCCAAATTTTTCTTTCACATTGTATAGTAACATTGTTGTCTCAAGTTGGGTATACTTTGACCATGCACTAGGTCCAAAGAGAGGGGCGGTGGAAGAAGATTTCAAGATTTCAAAAATGGTATCACTAATATGAGCATCATCCCCTAGCTGATCATTCTAAAATGCATCTAACATTGTCTCCATGGAAGTCGTATCCCATAATTAATCATCCATACCAACCTATTTTTGATTGTCTCCATTTCCAACATCTAAAGAACTATTATTGTTGTAGTCATTCCTAATTATTCAATCTAGACATAGTGGGAATTGAATAGGTGGTTGATTCAACCATTGTTGGTACACTTCCTCTCCGAGTTGTGCTCTCATTGTAGCATTCTCTAAGGTTGACATTGTTGTGGGGTGAAACAAAATATGGTAGGTAGTTCATTCATCATCAGAATCCTAATAATTTCAAAAATATTGAATATTAGTACATTGATGATATTAGTAATAATAATGCAATAATTTGTTTTTTCAAATTACATTATACCAAAAAATTATTACCATCATTGACCCAGGATTACGGATGGAAGATGGAATGTCACAATTGACAGGGTAAAGCAACTGTCCATTTTCATTTAGCAACTGCTTGCGATGTGTTGCTCCCGATAAAACCTTCAAACATTTTTGAATCGGTACTAGAATATTTTTTGCATCTGAACTCAATTCTAAATCAAGATCTTGCAAATTTGGATACAATTTTATTTATATTGACCTGGATAAAAAAAAATTCAATTAGATAATCAAAACATAAATAAAATAAGTTAAACTTACTGGAGATGGAAAGGGAGAAATCCATGCTGGACTTTGAGCAATATGGAATGGATTGGAGTTTGAAGAATTGGCCATTTGATCATATAAACAGGTTTTCTCCCTGCATTTTAGCAGAATTAGCAATAAATTTTTCTGTACATATCTAAACTAAATTTCGAGGACCATACAACAATCTGAGTTTGAATATAGTTTTGAAACCATTTTTAAGAATAAGGTGACATAAAATGTAAAATGTATATTGAAGTACTGTAAGTCACATGAATTCATCCTAAAAGATAATTTGAGATGAATATTCTATTTTGTGTGCAAATAGAAGTTCAAATAACTTTAAAAGAATTCTGGTGCGCTTATAAATCCAAAATGCACCGGTGCACATATTAATAATAAGCACATGTGCGTTGAAAAATTAACAACACCATGTTTCAATATTTTGTTAATAATAAAAAAAATTGTATGTTATCATTGTGTCATATAATATGGACACACCAATGCGTAATGTAATATGGATGCAACAATGTGTCTTACATAAATGCACCGGCATGCCAAAAAAAAAAAAAACCAATTTTTTTTAAACAATTAAAAAAAGAGAGGGAATCGAATTTCATAAAGTCCTTTAAATACTAAAAATCTATTCACTATTTCATTATTTTGCAGAAAGTTGGAGAGGAGAGACTTTCAAGAGAAACACACAGAGGAACACTATGGAGGAGAAGAATACTTTGGGACCACAATATTATTCAAAATATGAGAATTTGAAGGGTATGGTGATTCACTCTAAACCCTTTTCATAAATTTTTTTAATATTAAAAAGGTATTCAATATTTTCATTGTTTTTCCAACATTTACAAGAAACATATTTGGAAGAGAGACATACTCGAGAGCAATTTGGAAAAGAAGAATACTTTGGAACATAAGAAATATTCATAAAATCAAGATTTGAAGGGTATGGTGATTAACTCAAAACCCTACATAGTAAACAAATTAAATTTTATTGTTGATTTTAATAATACAATTTTTTACAAATTGTATTCCAATTTGGATTTTAATTAAAAATCATAAACAAAAGAAGAAAAAATCATACTTACCTTAAATCCTTGTGTTTGTTTGCTTACGTAAATGCAAAGTTTCATCCTGGGGTTTAACTCCCTCTATCACTTCAGAATTAAGGATTTTTGTTTTAGGCATTTTAGATCTAATGGGTTTGTTTTTATATATATAAGTGTTTGACATGTGAAGAAAATGGACCACTTATTGCATCAGATCCTAAATGCGGTATGCCCTCTATTTGTTTTTTTAAACAATTTCTGATTTGACGATTTTTTTTTTAAAACGTTTTCTGATTTTCCAGTGTGCCATTTTGATAGAAACTTTCTGATTTGACATTTTTTTAAACGTTTTCCGATTTTCCAGTGCACCATTTCGACAGAAACACACCAATGCATTGTTCAGAGCACAGATACATCCACATATATGAGATATATATATATACATTCATATATATATATATCTACATATACATATTATATATGAAGAAAGGATATAGCATATATATATATATATTCCATATATATATATTCATATATATATATATATATATATATATAGCATATATATATAAGATATATATATATATGTATATCTATATATAAAGAGAGCAGAGCATTCATATATATTACAATTACAGATATACATACATATAGACAGATTATGCTGCCATATATATATACATATACAGAGCACATATATATATATATATATATATAGAGTATATATATATATATATATATATATATATATATATATATATATATATATATATATATATATATATATATATATATATATGATGCATCAAAAATATCAATTAGATATTTTCTCATCTGGAACAACATACAAATGTTGTCACATTAATTTTAAAATTTTTCTTCTCATCGATGTGTAATTTTTCTATTAATTTTTATTTTTATTTTTTATGAATGTTTAATTTTTTTGCTACGTTTTTGTTTTATATTGTAGTCTCTATGATGTATTATATATATATCGCACTGTTGTAATTCAAAATTAAAATAAAATAAAATTAAACTATCTGGTGCATTTTGTTGTATTGAACGCACCAGTGTGTTGCATGTAATAAATGCACATGTGCTTTATATTTAAAAAGCACATCGGTTACAACAATTTTTTTTCACTAAAAGTTATATGATTTATTTATAAAATATATTTAATAATTTCTATATTAAATGGTATAGGTTGTATATTGATAAAAATATGAGTGAGATGAGTTCAAATAAGAAAATTTCTGGTCAACACAATGATGACACATCCGAAAAAACAAAAAAGGAAGGTTCTTTGCAAATTCTATACAAAATTAATATGGTTGAACTATATGTAAGTTTAACTAATATGTTGAACTATATGTAAGTTTAAATAATATGTATTGGTTAGTGTCTGTCATGCAGAGCCACAAAATGAGGAAGCTCGATAAGATTATCTCTGATATAAGTGCAGAAGAGCATAAAATCTTGATAGAAAAATTGCAGAGGGATGAATTAGGTAAATGAAAAAATACTATTCAATATGATTTTTTTTTTGAATTTTCATTAACAATATACTTAGGAATATTAGATGACATGTTTCAAACAATAGATTAATTCACACATGTTTAATATTATATAGGCACCAACAACGAGGGAACATAATTCCATCCTAACAAAACACAATTAATTAATATAGAAGATGTAAATGATGATGAATTGGTCCTGATCTCATCTCGAGTGGTGTTGGAGATTAATCAAAAGAGGATTTTTTTTTACAGAACTATGATAGATATAGTGGAATGAACGTATAAACATACTTTCCACTTACACTATAGAAATCAATCCAATGATTCCAAGAACCATGTTATATCTAAACTATAGGAAGCATTTCCATAACAATGGTCAATGACACATGTCATACCTACAATAACAAATCATACAACAACAAAAAAAAATCATTCAAAAAGTAATATTCCTAAAAAAAAAGTTAGAACACACACACACAAACACACATATTACAAAGTATTCATTTATTAATATATCAATTTTGTGATATTTAGTTTTCATCTATCAATATAAAAATACTTTATTGTCATGTTTTTGTTTCAGGAAAATTATGAAAATCCCATAGGACCAACAAGCTGATATCTGAAATATGCCAGTAGGAATGTCCAAAAAAGTGTACATGAGATGGTCAAAGAAATTGACATAATTGCATCGCAGGAGGAGTTATCTCAGGAAGAGCGGGCTTCAAATGTATGTAATCATTAAAATTTTCTGTTAGGTACAAATAATTAATTTTTCATTAAATATTAATTTTCAAATATTCTCTACAGAAAATAAAATAAAAAGGAACTCATTATGCACATAAAATTGGACGACAAGGAAGAAAATGGTTGATATCAAAGTTTGTGAGTAATTGTTATTTCCTTATAACAAATACATGTTTTTTTTGTATATTTTAAGTTGTTTTACAACAACCTTCCTTAAATGTCTTCAAACAGGTGCTAACATACAAAGAAGATCCATTAGAAAAATTGATTGGCATTGGGTTAATTAATGGTTGTGAGTATATGTTGGCATATAAAAAATTAATTGTGGAATTTGTAAGTATAATCTATGTTGTTTTAATTTTATCATTTTATAATTAATGAAAAAAAATAATACTTTATATTAAATCTATGATTTATTATGGGATATAAAAATTGCTGGAAACAAAGTATGGAACTGAGCCAAAAGAAAAATTGTTGAAACAAGGCATGTGATTTGATTTTGAACATATGTGTGTGATTCATGAGTCTATTCTTTCTTTGCAGGTACATCGCTTTTCAATTTACATTCATGTATGTTATTTATTTCAATTTTCATTATTCTCACCAATGTAGATAGACTCATTACAGTTTATTTTTATGTTTGTAGATGGAACTTGAAGAATATTAAAACGATTAAGGCAATCGACCAAACATTTACAAAAATAACCCAGGGCATGGAAGTAGCTCGAGCACTAACAACAATTCCAGTGAAGAATGATGACCAATATATTTGGATATCAATGCAAGCTACAATTGTATTTTTTGAAATAATTGTCTATGAAAATAAAACATTTTTGTTTAATGTAATGGACATAGTGTCCCAATTGAAAGACAAGTGATTACCAATAAGTGTCCCATTTTGTAAGACGAAGACCCTCTTATTCATATAATAAAATACGTTTTAATTTATTCTATTGTGTTTTCCAATGTAGATGTGAAATGTTCCATCGCTGATTAAATATATGGATAACTAAATATTATAATGAAGAAATGAAAAATATGATGATATAACAACCTAATTCAAACATCATATCCAAATTCACTAATCAAAATATAAGATATATGTAATTTTTTTGATAAATAATGAAATTAAAAAATAGAAATAATTGCACTATCACAGGTCAATGTTTCTCAATGTATTTTAATTATTAATCTCATTGGCATGTTTAATATTAAAAATCATTGATGAGTTTCATAAGAAATGTGCACTGATGCTTTTCTGTAATCAATTAGCACTGGTTTCAATATTTATTTAATACCACAACATTATATTAAAAAATTGGTCTTCGGTGCATTAAGCGTATACGAAGCACCAATTCTTTTGTGTTATTAATAAACATATGTTCTTTAGGAGTATTTATAAGCACCGGTGCATTTTTGTTATTAATACACACCGGTGTTGTTATGTTATTGATAAGAACCGATGTTTTTTTGTTACTAAAAATCACTGACACTTGTTTATTACTAAAAAGCACTGTTGATTTCTATTGTTAATGCACCAGGGGTTTTTTCAAGGTAATGCACTGGTGCATATTATTTTATACAATATCTGAGCCTTCTTATTAATAATGTACCAGTGCATTCTAAGAAGAAATCTCTGGTGCTTAATTATTTTTAACTCTCACGGTGCATTTTATTGTTAATTCCCCGATGCTTATAAGAAAAAATCCCCGATGCTTAAATAGTTTACCACCGCGGTGCTTGAATATTTTACTGCCCCGGTGGTTGAATTCTAGTGTACAACACTGGTGTGATAGGTATATGTACACATTGGTTCTTGTTCCTCATAAAGACACACTGATTTGTAAACATCCTCTAACACCTTCAACCGCCCATATTTTTTTAGTTATAATCAAGTTCCGTTATAGTATTCACAAAAACATCTGTTATCAAAAAGAAATGTTGTAGCAGAGGTTGTTTTGACAATTTTTGCCAATTTTGTAACACTAGAAACCTCCGCTATAACCTTCGCTAAAAGGTCTTTTCCTTGTAGTGGATAAATCAAGACATTCTCTTTCAAGTATCCATTCAAGGAAGAAGTATTCACATCCATTTGATGAAATTTCCGTACATTATGTGTTGCCAAGGAAAATAGAGTATGAATTGTAGCCCAATTTTCTATTGGGGAAAAACTCTCCTCATAATCAATGCCTTATTTATTTTCAAATCCTTTTTCCATGAGCCTCACTTTGTTATTTCCAAGTGATTCATCTAATTTATACTTGCTCATGAAGACCCATTTGTATAAAATTGGTTTGGTTTTGAATAGAGGGTCCACCAACTTCCATGTCCCATTATTTATGAGAGTATCATAATCCTTCTTCATGGATTCTTTCCACTCATCATGAGAAACAACTTCTTCAAAGGAATTTGGTTCAAAGTTAGTATATAAATTCAACTCACAATAGTATGAAACATCCATATCATTTGTACATCACCTCCATCTTGTCTTATAGAACTTCCAGTTCCTTTCTTTCCAACCTCATTAGGATGAACTTTTTCAAGTGTATTTAAGAGACACTTTGGTGGAACTTTCTGAGATCATCGAGGTTGGTCCACTAATTGATATGGTGTTGCATTTTCATCAAGATTCATCCTTTCAATCCTCTCAATCACATCATCCAAATGGACTTCATGTTTTGATGAAGTGGATGGAATTTGTTCACGAAATGGAGATGGTGCTTCAAAATGAGATCCTTGAGATTGATAAAATATGGATACCCCCCCTTAAATATGTGGAATATCATCATAAAACTCATGATATGTCTTTAAATAAGTGAATTTATCCATATGATCAAGATTTCACTCAATAGTCTTGTCATTGTTGGTGGATTCAATAAAAATCACATCTATGGAAAGAATGAACTTCTTGTTTAGATCATTGTAAAGATAATAAGCCTTGCTGGTATTTGAGTACCCCAAGAAGATGCACTTCAGACTCCTTGCACCAATCTTGTTTCTTTTCTCCTTAGAAATTAAGGCATAACAGGTGGAACAAAAAACTCTAAGATGACTCACTGAAGGAATGTGACCATTACAAGTTTAATAAGGATTCTTTCTCCCAATAGAGTGGTATGCACTCTTTTTTCTCACATATACTACACATAGAACTTCATTATCCCAAAACATCAAGTTCATATTCTTGAAAAATATCATTGAACGTACCATATTCAAGAGTGTTCTGTTCATTTTTTCTACTACACTATTCTACTAAGGATTGTATGGAACATTATCTTGATGTTTTATACCATGCTAGAAAAGATATATTTCAAACTAATTAGAAGTGTGTTCCCTTCGAATATTAGTACAAAGAGTGCCAATACAAGATTTAGTCTCATTTTCAATCCACATATGAAAGTTTTTAAATGTTTCAAATGCTTGAGATTTTTGTTTCAACAAAGCTTGGTGTATTCATCAATACAATTAATGAAATATCTATTACGAAAGGTATATGGAATAGGTATGGGGAAACAAAAATCAAAGTGTATCAACTCTAGATTTATATGTTGTCTTTAGGTGGAATTTTGAAAATGTTGTTTTCTATGTTTTTCAGGGATACAAGCATCGCATTGCTTCCATTTCCTAGAACTAGTAGGAAAACCATAAACACCGTTTTTTTCAACAAATGAAGACTATAATAATTAATGTTTCAAAATATAGCATGCCATAAGAGATTGTATGGGAATGTACCTTCATAATGGTCAGAGAGGTATGAATAATTTTATGCATGAGTAGATGTCCCTTCAAATTTGGTAATATTTCATCCTCCACTCCTATCATAACGACCATGTTGTTGAAATCATTCCTTATTTAAAATTTTCCATCAATGATATGAATAGAGTGGCTTCGATACTAAATATGCAAAAAACATATCAAGTTCCTTAACAAATAAATATGATAGAGAACATCATGCACAAGAAAATACAATAATTTAGGAAATTTAAGCCTGACGGTGCCAATTCCCGAAGGTTCAAGACTTGATTGATCTAAACAATAGAAAATACCATCTTCATTGTCAATGAAATATTCAAAGAAGTCTCTCTGAAAGGTCATGTGGCATGTTGCACCTATGTCAAATAGTCATGCATCTCTCCAATAAGAAAATGAAGTGTTAAATAAGTATTGATTTAATCCAATATTGCAATGGGAAATAATATAATGAGAAAATTTTGGTGCTTCACATTTCTCCAAATTTGATACTTTATATTTGTCTTCTTTTTATATATATATATATATTTTATTTTATCTTCTACCTAGGGATTCCACTTATATTTTCCTCATGTCCATTATTTCCACAAGGGACATAGTGAATATCAAATCTGTCACCTTGATTATGCATAACCCCCATACTTTTGAAATTATTTTTTCCATGTAGGGTATCCATGGAGCAAGACACTTTATCATTCTCTATGGCTAGTTTCTCTAGTTGAACTTCTAAGGATTGTATTCCTTGGCTTCCAAATGTTATGTATGGCACATTGTTTCTTGATTTTACTTCCCCAATAACAACAATGTTATTACCTCTAACTGAGAAATTTAGGTTTCTTGAACTACAGACTAGGAAGGAGAGAGAAAGAGATTCATGGGCAATAAGAAGTTCCCACAGATGGTGCCATGGTAGAAAGTTTTCTATTCATAGTTTTCATCTACTATTTTAGAGAAAAATAATACATGATAGGTAGTTCCATGTTAAAATCATTTTGTCATGGAGGATTAGTACTTATAGGAGTCTTTAGGGGAAAATGAGGTCATCTCATCACATTGACTGTATCCAAACTCTATTTATTTTCTAGACATAGTTTAAAAAGGATATTAATTTGCATGATTTCCCTTTGATTTGTGGGAGATATTAGATCCAGAATCTGAAACAGCCTCAAATCCATTTGATTATGGGGGAAATAATCACACATATTTGATTCCAAAGCATAATAATTCCGCCAAATTTATTTTGGACTAGAATATCTAAAGCTTCCATTTTATTTGAAGAATTTGTTGACATAAAAATAATTTTCACTTTTGTCCTTCTCTTGGACATTTGGTTGGTCGCACCCAAAAAATAAAAAGTACAATATGAAGCTCAAAAAATAAATATCGAGAGCATCCTAGAATATGAAATGAACAGTAGGAAAAGAATATATAGAAAATGCTGTGAAGTGTGATGGAAAGAGATAAAGTAATCTAAGGGTGATGACAAGCAACAATTCCTTGTAGAGAATGTAATTCATTTTGTTAATGACATTTTGAGTCTCATTACATTGATGTAAGAACTTCACTTCTTATTTGGCTCAGTGGTGATCGTCTTCATCCACGGTGAAGGATATTTACTCTACAATAAGGAACACATGAAGGATGATCTTGTGAGATGTACTAAATGGGAAACAACATAGAATGGTTTATAACCAAAGTGTGTTGCTCCTCAACATCATATAATCAAATCATAATGAAGCAAGAAGACATCCCTTAAGAAACCATTAGAACACATGAATTTCATTATAATTGTTTTGAGATTCCATTTTTCCTTCCTAATGTACCTTCAATGCTTGAAGTCTTGATGAATTATATTTTAAACCATTCATCATAAAACTTGTGTTAGTATTTTTTGATAATATACTAATATATAAAAAAATATTAAGAAGAACATGTACACCATGTTTAAATGGTGTTATAACTATTGTAAGAGAAACAAATATATGAAAATCCTTCCAAGTGATCCTTTGGGGTTCAAGAAGTGGGATATTCGGGTCATATTATATCTCATAAAGGTGCCAAATTGGAACCTAAAAAAATTAAATGTATGATGGAATGGTCAATTCCCAAAACCTTGAAGAATATTAGAGGAATATTAGGAATGAAAATATATTATAGCAAGTTTTTTAAGAATCACGATCAAATGAAAAAACCTATAACATTATTAAAAAAGGAGGATTTTTCTTAGACTCGAGAAGAAACTAAATATTTTCTAAAACACGAGGCTATGTGTACAACGACTATCCTAGCTATGCTTGAATTCACAAAAACATTTATTGTGGAGTGCAATTCCATGGGACATGGAATTGGTGTATTTTTAATGCAATAAGGAAGGCCCCATGCCTTTTAAAGTAGACATATTAAAGGAAATAACCTACTCAAACCCATATAGGAAAATAAAATGTTGGCCATAATACATGTCGTTAAGAAACGAGACCCCTACCAATATTAGGAAGATACTTCAAGGTAAAATAATATCATGATAGTTTGAAGTACTTCTTGAAATAATGATTGTATTTAGAAGAGAAACAAAAATGGGTCAAAAGGATGCTAGGTTATGAATTTTAGATTATCTACAAAAGAAAGGAAAAAAGTATGGTGGCAGATGAATTTTCAAGCAATGGAGAAGACAAAGAGGGTTTATTGTGTGCTATTTCCATTCCGCAATATGATTGGGTTGAAGAAGAAAGGACATAATGGAAGAAAGATCACATGGTGTGAAATATAATTAAACAATTACAATATGATCCAAGTGCATCAGATAAATTTATGTCGAAGAATTATTTATTGTGGTATCAAGATCATCTATACTTATGTAAGAATTCAAAAATCAAACAGAAGGTCCTTTTGGAATTACAAACTTCTCCTATGGGAGGTAATTTAGGGTTCTTAATAAATGATCACAACATCAAGAAGGATATTTTCTATGAATCTCTTAAAATTGATATGCAAAAATTCATGGTTGAATGTATGGCCTAACAATATAATAATGGAGAGACAATCACCACCCCAAGTATGCTACAACCTTTAGATATACTAAGTCAATATTGGGAAGAGGTTTCAATGGATTTTATTACAAGTCTAACCAAGTTTGAAGGAATACATGTCATCATGGTAGTAGTAGTTTGTTTTATACATTATGGCCATTTTTCCCCCCTTTATCATCCTTTTAAATCAAGTAGTAGTCTCAACATTGATAAAAACAATTCAAAAGATACATGGAATCCCAAAGATACATGAATTATATTCTTATTTGGGTACTCAATTGGCTCACATCTCCTTTTGTCATCCTCAATCCAATGGGAAAACTGAGATTGTGAATAAATGTCTAGAAGGGTATCTTTTTTTCGCTGCATCTGATAAACATACATAATGGATAAAGTGGTTTCCTTTGGTAGAATGGTGGTACAATAGATCCTTCCACACTTCATAAAAAATTCCTTGTTTATGGAACTTTATTAATAACATCCTCCATCCATCATGTTGGAACCCAAAGTTTTCAGATAAATATTGTGTGCGTGCACAATGACAATTGCACATGCACTCTAGTTTTACACATAATCTAGTATTCACTTAATAGATGAAATAAGGCTTGCACACCAGTTAGAGTTCCATAATGCATGTTGTGAATTAAGAAGATACCACATGCACACAAAAATAAAGAAAAATATCAGCGATAAACTTCTCGAATGATTAACTCAACAAGAACGAGAGATTGTGGAGTAGTTAAGGGATGAGATAGCAAGTTATTTAAGACTTCCATGACTCCAAAGAGGCTACATGGGATTCATGTGGGTGGCATAAGCATGCGGGAATAGAATTCAATCGAGAGAGTGGAGTAGAGGAAAATGTGAAAGAGAATCAAAGCAAAGAAGGAAAGAAAAAGAAGCAACAAAGACATAGAAAATAATTCTCTCTTAGTTGGGAGTTCAGAGAGTCTGAGGTCTGAATCAAAGAAAAGAAGGAACGAGTCTCACTAGATTTTCCATGAGTGTTGTTGCGAGTTTATTTTTGTATGTGGTTGGAACACGTTTTTAAGAAGTTTGTAATAGAGTTAGTGTAGTACTATGGGTAGATTCTGATAGAAAGCACATGAAACCTTGTAATGCATTACTAATAGAATGTATGAGAGCACAGGGAATTGTTCCCGATGAATTATGGGTCTCTTTGGCCATGTATTCCACTGTTTTAAATGTAAATAATATAAGATATTGTTATGCCTATCATTTATTTTGTGGATTATTTGTTTAATGGATCAATATGGTAATGTTGCATGTTGTTAATATTTTACTACATTGTAATGAAATGTGTGAATGTCAGCCTGAGTGTGGTGAAGACCCCCAACCCTCGGGCTAGAATCCACACAGGATCGCTCTCCTTCGAATCTGCAGAATTGAATTAGTCTTTGACTCTTCAATCCCCCGAAACCCGAAATGCTAAAATGATGAAATTCCGATCTATGTGACTGCGTCCTCTGTGACCATAACCCTTCTCTAAATCCACGTCGCATTTCGTGACTTCGGGGTTTTCAACACCAAGTGCCTCGGTTCCTTGTCTTCGAGATTCCTGAAATGCCGAACCCTGCAATGCCGAAATGCTGAAAAGTGTGACCGTAGCCCCACTCCAAAGGTACGTCGCGTTTCGCGACTTCGGGGGTTTCAACACCAAGTTCCCCAGTTCCTTGTCATCACAAGTACCGAAAAGCCGAACCCCAAAACTCCGAAATGCCGAACCCCAAAAGGGTTGGCGAGTGACAAGCTCCCCACTTGGGTCTTGTCCACATGGCCCTATCCCGTGACCCGATGCTATTCCTCTGAATTCTTTTGGGTTTTTGCGTTTCGAGATTTCACGATTCCGGATACAACAGTTCTTGACCCTTCAAACTGCCGGGTCTCGGAATGCCAAAATAACGAACCTTGAAATGCCGAAGTTCCACTCCAAAGGGATATCAATGACTGGGAGCCTCCCCTGATCCGACGACTTACCTTCTTTCGGGATTTCGTGGGTCAAGAGTTCAGACTCTTACCCTTTGTATCTCCCGGTAGCCGAAATGCTGAAATAGGCCTTTCATGGATTTCCCTGAAACCTCGACTGCTCGCCACGTGTCCTCCTGTGGATGGTCACGATGCTTTCGAGATTTCGTGAGCTGGGACTTCTTGTATCGCGACTCTTCCTCCTCAAACTCTCGATATCCGAAACCCCGATCGCTTTCGGATTTCTGCCATGCGTCCTCTCAATGATGGACGGTCCTGATCTTTCGGGACTTTGATGAGTCATCACCTTTGCATATATGAGGGTTAAACCTCATGCACCTCCTCCTGGATCCGATGTCTATTGGTCCCCTGTGCTAGATCTGTTCTCCTGCGCTCTCTCCTCCTACTTCCTGGATGTAGATTCAATGGTCTAGATCTTTTCCTCAGTGCCCGAATAAACGACAGTTGTGCTCTCCTGAGCTCATGCTTCTTCCTTCCCCTTGGAAGATTTCTTGCTCCAAAAAGGCCTTGGCCTTTGTCTTTGCTATGAAGCTTGTATCCTCGGCTCCCGCCTGTATTCTAAGGATGTTGTCCCTCCTTAGCTTTGTCGACCCTGAAACCTCAAAGGGTTTCTCGACCTCTACACTCCTTTCGGCTATTGCTCTGTGTGCAAAGGCACTATTCCTCCCGAGCTTTCTGAACTTGAGACAAGTTTTCTCTATGCACACTCCCTGTGTTGTTGAGCTTTCGCTAAACTTAGATCTGAAGTATTTCTCGAAAATAAATGCTTCTCACCCTCCTGGCACTTTCCTTGCTCGATGCACACCTTGCAGAGCTTCTGCCCACAATTGTGCTATCTGTCTTGAGCTTATCTGTGGCTCTGACCTCAAAGTGTCTCTGTCCCTTTCTCTCCTTGAAGGGATATAAGTTCCCTCTGGCAACTTATGCTCAAGCACTCCTTGCTGAGCCTGCAGGGTGTTCAGTAACCCTGTGAAGGTCTTCCCTTAACACTTCTCTTCTCTCTGAACTCGAAAGAGTTCCTTCTGTGCACACTTGCACTAACTCAATGCCCTCCTAGCCGAGTTCTCCAGAATCCTTAGTGATTCTGTCTTCTCAACTAACTCGAAATAGAGTTCTCTCCTATGCACTCTATGCACTTGCTCAATGCCCTCCTAACAGACCTTCTACATAACCCTCAATGATTCTATTTTCTCTGTGCCTTTCTCTCCATAGTCTTCACCTCCAAGGTGTTCATTAACCTTGAGGCTTCTCCTGAGTCTAAGACTTCCTCTAGTGCACCCTCCTGGCATGACTCTGTCCAAATTCCATAGAATTCAGAAGTGCACTCTATGCACTGGCTTATAGAACCCGTAGCGTTCTGTCATGCAACCTCTTGCATGAAGCCACAAAGAACCCAGACCTGGAATCAAAGAACTCTGAACACATAGTGAAATCTATCTATCCCTACAAATGCACATCTAACATACATCTACATCATATGCTCAACACATAAAGAAATTCATTCATGAACTCATAAACACACAAAGAATCTCATGCAAGAAAACTGCTCTTTGTATTAATATGAAATGCCTCTTTACAATGTGTTCGACCTCAGACTGCAACATAGTCTCGACTCTCTTATTCTCTAACCTATTTTCTCTACTCTCCTTCTCTTCTCTTCCTCTCTACTGACTCATCTGATTAATCCTACATACACAAAAGGATCTTTTTACAAAGAGGGACTCCTCGAGCTCTTCCCTCCATCCTCACCAACTCTCATAAATTACATTCAATTACATTGAATGGCTGTCTAGTTCGAATCGGATCTAGATCTCATCCTTACAACCATTTAAGACAACCTTTCTAAAGACTGTGCACATGCATGGCTTTTTGGCTCTACCAGCCTTACAACATTTAATACAAGTTTTCAAAATTTGAAAAACAAGAAGGCCGCGCCTCTCTCCTCCATTGAATGTGCTGTTTGATGTGTTGGCTGGCTGGCACGTAGCTGGCTTGGAGTGATGCTTCTGCATTAGAGTGGCTTCCATATGTAGCTTAACCATTAATCACTGACACAAGACAAGATGGTTCATGTGACTCTCATGGCATCTTAGGTGAGACCTTATTCAATATTCGACTAAGGATTGATATGTTGACACCTTGGGGTTTTGTTGGTCAAATCTAGATGAACCCTGGGTAAATTGGAAGATAAAGCATTGATGGTTCATCACACATATCCTATTTTCAATAAATCGAGAAGTCGAACTACATCTAGATACACGAGGTTGGGAAATCAACCAACACACTACACCAATATGTCAAGTATTCAATGTGCCTTTTGGTTGGACAATTGACTAGAAATTGAAGATAGTTGGGAAATGGATGGGCCAACCCAAAAATAGACTATGACTTGGACTCATAGGTGGTCAGTTTGAGCATCCTTTTTGAGCCCACTTGGCAGAGAGAATTTTATGGAGTCAACTCTAACAATCGATGTTTACATGGACAAGATATTCCAAATTCTATGGAAATCAGTTAGATTTTGAGCCTATAAAAAGTAGGCCCTTTGGGTCTTTATCATCATTGAGATTGTGCAATATATCATGCAGATAAATATGTGTAACATTCACTATGATGTTCTAATCACAATGAACCCTACTTAAGCAATGTAACAGTGTCTTTAGACACTATCCTTCATCTTTGAAATTTGTGTTCCTCTTTGATTGTCTAGAGTACTTTATTCTTTGTTTCATGTCATGTCCCACCCTATTCCCCAACATGGTATCAGAGCTGATGGCTTAAAATCTTGACTTGTTATCTGCAAAAATTGTTGATTTGGACCTGTTGTGTGATTGAATCCAGATCAATGGTTTTCTAATTGGAACTTATTAAAACAAACGAGTTTTTGTCTAGATATCGAAGATGGATTTGAAAATTGATCCTATTGTTCTAAATAGATCAAATTATGTAGTATGGGCACCAGATATGGAAACCCTACTAAAGATCAAAGGATCATGAAAATACACAATTTTTTCGATTCCAAATCCAACAAACGATCAAGAAAAGTGTAACACCTTTCTTTGAACAACTCAAGTAAGAGAAAATTTTCAATTTTTATTTTTTTAAATAGTTCAATCATTCACAAATAATCTCTTATCAGTTTAAATTTATCATTTATATAATTTAACTTCCATTACGAAAAGAGTGAGGATAATACAATAATATATTTGACAACTTAAATTCCAACAATTGAAGGTGTAATAATTTTTTATAAAAATTTAAACTACTTGTCCGTCCTTCTTAACTTGCATGCACAAACGTACCAAAGTTAATCACAACATCCCCATCTAATTTCAATTTTTATTAATCCCATACAAAACCTTTAATATTCTTAGATCCTTTGTTCTTTATTGTGCAATCTTAAGACCTATCCGAGACGAGTTTTGTATCTAGTAATATTTAAAATGAACGAAGGTAGTTATTCGTTGAGGGTTTAATTAGTGACATCACAATTATTCTAATGCCTCTCATAATATGGAAAAATATTACCAATTAGTTATCTATTGTATCCTTTAATTTATTCTCAGTGATAAATAATCATAACTATATCGCACATAAGTTTGACTCTAAATTCTAGCATTACTCCCTTATTTTAATTTCATATATATAAATGTATACTATGATCCCCCCTTTTTTAGTATCTATAAAAATTGGAAAAGTTGAAGTATTTAATATGCAAAAAAACAAAAAACATATGTCTATTTTAAAAGAGTAAGATATTCCGATCCTATCTTTGACTTAGATATAAGAAAACTAAGTACTTAGATTTAAATGAGAATTCGTAAATCTACTCAATAACATTTAAGAAATGATAGTAGGGTTTGTTGGCATCATTGATTATGTGTTGTCATTGATGGAAACACAAGTCAAACATGTACAATAATAGAGAAAAAGAAAGATCACCTTGGGGAAAAAGCAATTCATGATCACTATTGATCACGATAGGATCAATAGTGATCCTATGTTCTTGAAGCTCAGGAGAGATAGCGGGGAGATTCTACAAAGAATACACACACAAAATCAGATCGTGAAATGTTAAGGTCTTTGGAAAGGATGAAGGAAAGCTCAGAAGGGAGAGTGCATTGCAAAAGTGCTATCGAGATTGAAATCACCACAATAAAACTCCAAAATAATCAAGGAAGAATCTTGTCCGTTGATATAGTTCTAAGAAAAAACTTGGATCGTCAGATCACATAGAAGCCAGATCCTACACAAAAGAATCCCTTGTGAAGTATTGTGGAAATATAATCATCCATTCAAATTTATGGAGTAATCACAACCATCAGATCAATTAGAACCATTGATCAAAGCCAAGTGGAATGATAGCATAAGTTTCGGGACATTGGAACTTCACCACTTCAATGAACATTGAAGATAGGGTAGAGGAATGATCTCACAAATTCACAAAGTCATGAAATCCTACCATTCGTTAGATCAAGGAGGGACTTTAGATGAATTCATGACCATCTGATTGCGTTTAATGGAAGGACAATGTAAGCCACAATATCCCAGAGTCTCGGATTAAACGAACTCATACAGACTGTTGGTCTAAGAAATCCTAAGGAGAAATACGAGCAGTTGGATCAGGTGGTCAGCTTCAACGCTGAAAACTCTGGGGAAAAGGAGTCTAAAACAGGTAAGTTTATCCGAATGTCAAAGCCTCGAAGTCACAAACTCCTTTCAACCATTGATCTAGAGTGAAAATATTGAAATCATCATATCACACTAAAGGAAAGAAGGTGGTCAACTCTGGTGTTGACCACTTCGACGAAAATGAGTCTAAAACATGTAAGTTTACCTGAAGGTCGAAGCCTCGAAGTCACGAACTCATGTCAACCATTGGATCAAAGGAAAAATAGGAAATCCCATCAACCATTGATATGGAGTAATAATATTCAAATCGTGCTAAGGAAGAAGGTGGTAAACTCCGACCTTGATCTACTTCGACAATAAATGACCCAGATGAACCAAGAACTCTCGAACCCCAGAGTTCAGGAATAAACAAAGGCCATAGGATCAATACAATTGAAAATCTATGGTGGTAGATCTATTTGACACTTTGGAAATAATCGAATGATGGTATAAAAGTGCCAAAACTCTCGAATCCACGAAGTATTGAAGTCACAAAGTAAGACATATGGCATAAGACAAATATTACACATGGCCCAATATGCTAGTGACAAGTTTCAAGGTATAGTTGACACATTAGGTATACGAAAGTCACGAATCAAGGTGACATGTGGAAACCACTTAGCTGGTGCCACGTCAACAGTGACGTCAACAAGCTATGTCACTCTGAGAGTACATCCTTCGAGGATATCCATCTTCTCCTACCAACAAAACTACCTGAAGCACTGAAGGCCAATGCCACAAATAACCGAATACCTGGAGAGTTGGAGCTCCTTTGTGCCTAAGCGCATGGTCCTAGATCCTAGACATGTGAAGGTTATTAAGCAGGGAAGTGTTGATACACATTCCGGTGGAATTTTCTCTCGAAGATTTGGAAGATTGAAAAGGCCGAAGTCCTGAAACGTCAAAGTCCCGAAGTGAACAAGGACCGTCCATCTCAACTTAAGATTAATTCGGAGCCGTTGATCATCTAAAAACCAAAATTAGTCAAAGTTAAACGAGAAATGGGGTCGTATAGTTCTGACCATCCGTCATAAGGTTAGATCAATGAAGAAGGTTTAAAATCATAGATTAAATTGTGTATACCTTAGAAAGAAGGAGACAACACATTTGTTGATCGGGACCATTGGATGAGACCAGGGAAAATATCAACCGTGGAACAACGCTTCGCCACTCTGGGGATAGTTGAAATTAAGAGGAATAAATATTCTAGAGTCTTGAATCTCCAAAATCCATGAATAAATGAAAGGTGTCCATCTCAATGACTAACTAAGTTGGAACCATTGATCGCTAAGGTTTGAAAATGATTTGAAGCCAACAAATTTTCCCAAGGATTAGACAAGACCGTCAATATGAGAACTTATGGAAGAAAAGTTAAATCATATGTTATTGACGTAGCATCATCCGTGTAATAAGGTAGAGATACTGTGTAAAAGAATAAGGAAAGAGAAGAGGTGCTAAGGTTAATAAAATCGTGGTCTTAAGCCCACGGTCATTTGGACAAAAATGGTTTGATGGAAGCACCTATCTGCAGAAATTAATAATTCTATAACATGAAACTAAACAGAAAAGAATAAATCCAAATTAAGACTAAAAAGGATTTGATTTTTTTTTAGTTAAAATAAATATAATGCTTAGTGAAAAAATACTTAGAATTAATTAAATGAAGAAGTGCATTGTTTTATAATGAAAAGACACATGGATTCAATATATACTTGTTGGAAGATTATAGAAAAAAAAATTTATGGTGAAAGGAAAGTGTTTTGGTGGATTAAATATATGTATATATAATGGATTGAATGGAAATTCATTCTATCAGGTTGGTTCCTATTTACAAGCTGAGTCTTGTTATGAGGGTTGAATTCCTCACATCTCAGTTGGATATGAGATCAACAAGATGGGTCTTGTTATGAGGGATGGATTCCTCATTTCTCAGTTTGATATGAGAACTACAAGCTGGGTCTTGTATCAGAGAGTGGGATCTGTCATATTCAGTTGAAGTTGAAGATATTAAAAGATTGATTTTATTTGTATTCATTCAAGTTAAATAAATAAAAGCAAGATATTTTATCTACTTCATACAATCTGTGTTATACATGTTTATGAATTATTAATTGAGATGCATATACCTTATTCAGTTAATCTGTGAGAGTTTGAAAAGTAGTCAAATTTTTAGACACTAATTCACCCCCCCCTCAGTGTCAAGTATATATTTCAACAATTGGTATCAGAATGAGTTCCTTCATCATAGTTTAAGCATTGGAAGGTAGATTCTGAAGAAATGGGTGGACAAATGGCTCTCTCCACAAATGAAGTCTCTTTATTTGATGGAACATACTACTCTTCATGGAGGGAAGGAATGAAATGGTATTTGAATTCAAGAGGATATGGTGTTTGGGATTCAGTAGTAACTAAGCCTTGTTACTCAACTACCTCAAAGAAAAAATCCAAAACTATAAAAGAAGCAAATAAAAATAATTCAATAGTATTAAAGGCAATCTAGAATGGACAGCCATACCAAGTCAAAGAAAATATGGGAAACTACACCTTTGCTAAAGAACTATGGCTCTAGCTGGAGATTTCTTATCAAAATAAAGAACAAAACAAAGAAACACAGAAATCCAATCAGATTAAATAAAAAAACTAAGAAATGGAGAAATCAAATCAAATTGAAGAACAAAATACAGATAAAGAGAATTCTGATCAGAATAAAGAAAAAAACATAGGAGAGGAAAATTCCATCAAATAATTGATGCAAACCCCAGTCATCAATAGAGAAGACTAATACATGAAGGAATTGATGAATACCTCAGTATTCACTAAAGAAAAACTATTAGATTTTAGGACTGTTGTTATAACTACATTTGAAGTGATTAGTATGGAACCAGGAAATGCTCTATATGTTGAAGTTACTAAGGATGTTCTTGACCAGCTTGAATACAAAATTATGTGCACTTTTGAAGAGTTGGAGAAACTTCAAAAGAAATTTATGTTGCTACTACAAAAATTAGATCAATCTAACCATGAAGATCATGAACAAAAGATCCAACTAGAAGACAAAGAATAATAAATCAAAAGATTGAATACCAAAGTTGCTAATCTAACAGAAGAAATGGAAGAATTAAAGACACATGAAAATAAAAGAAAAGAAGTACTAGAAGAGGAAAAATAAATGGTTATATGTCTAAAAACTCAACTTGAAGAAACCAAGAAAAATGAAGAAGCCTAGAAGATCCAATTAACTAAAAGAGAAGAATCATGTTACATGTTGGAATTGGAAATTATTAACGTCAAAAAGATAAATGAAAGTACTAATGCAACTCTAATGACTCAAATTTAAGAAGCTAAGAAAAATGAAAAACATATAAGATCCAATTAATTAAAAATGGAGAATCATGCCACAGGTTGGAATTGGAAGCCATCAACCTCAAAAGGATTCAACTAGAAAACAAGGAAGAAATCAAAAGATTGAAGAATGAAGTTTTTGATCTAACAAAAGATATAGAAGAGTTAAATACATATGAAAAAAAAAACTACACATAAGTATTTGATGATACAAAAGAGATAGTCATCAATCTAAATACTCAACTTGAAGGATCTAAGGAAAAAGAAGAAGCCTTGAAGATTCAGTTGACTAAAAAGGAAGAAACGTGTCACAAGCTAGAAATGGAAGTTATCAACCTCAAAAAGAAGAATGAAAAGATAAAAGAAACTATCAAATTCCAGAATAGCTCGATTACCATAGATAGGATCTGGAACAGTCAAAGAGAAACTGATGGAAAAACCGGTCTTGGATACAATAAGAAAGAAGAAAGTGGAAAATGGAGCACCATTCAAAAAACATGATAAAGGATCATACTCCTCAAAAGAAAAAGGTACAGTCAAAAACCTAAAACAAACCATGAACATTGTCAAGGAAGGAATGTATAAAAGTAAAAAACAAGAAACATATCAAAATAAAAACTTCCCATGTCACAATAGACCCAAGTATGGAAACACCTTCAATGGCTATTGTTTTTCTTGTAACAACTTTGGTCACAAAGCATTGGAATGCAAGAGTCCGAAAAAATAAAATTCAGGAAGGTTCAATAACTCAAATGGATGTTGGAGATGCAATTATGTTGGCCACACAACAGAGTTTTTTCATACAATGAGATGTTACAACTATGATAGGTTTGGTCACAAATCCAAAAACTACAGAAAATAAAGAAGTCAATCAATGAGAAATAATTCATGCAAGTCGGGAAGAAAATATAATGAAAGTTGAAGGAAAGAAGAAATTACAAGTCTCAAAGAACAAATCTAGAAAAGAAAGATCCTACAAACAAAATATCTCATAAAAATGTATGGAGAAGAAAATATGAAATAGAAAGAAAGAGAGATGATTTGACACCTGAAAATGAAGAAGTTTGACTTACACATAATAGTGATGAATCTTCAATAGCATATGAACCAAAATAAATGAGCAGTGAAAATCTTGGATGTTTTCCAATGTTATTTTCATGAACTACTAAATTTCCCCTCAACATAAAATATGAATAAAAGGAAGTAGGAAGGATTTTACAACATGATTTGGTGTAAGCACTAGAAAATACTACTAAAATATGGTATTATATAAACCTAATGAGTAACTTCCAAAAGAATGCAAAAATGTATGAAGAGGACTTAACAAAAAACAGATGAAAGGGAAAATTCAATCTTATTTCTAAGGGAAAAAAGTTGAAGTTGCTTTCTGCAAAATCCAAGGACTATGAATAAGATATTAAATTGGTTGAATAATGGAAATTAAATTAAATGGAATAGATCAATGGTATTCTTGTGAAATATCAGAATATCAACAAAAATAAAGAAACAAATCAAGAAGATTAGTAATATTCACACCCTTGTCCTTTAGGACAAAGGAGAAGACAATAAAACCCTATGAAACAGTAAAAACTCAGGGGGAGTATTTAATTTTGTCATCAAATGAGGAAGTCATTGGATTAGGTTTAAAAGACTTGATCACTACAAAAAAAATGGTATCAATAAGGCTACCTATTTGAACACAAAATCACAAGAGATGAGATAAAATATGGCACATAACAAGGGGAGAAAACAATAAAAATTTAAATCTTTTTCATTGATGTCAAAGGAGGAGAAAAATAGTAAAACAAATTTGGTATTAGTATTTGGTATAAGTAAAATTTCAATCCTCCAACCTAAAAATGAGATCAGTGATAGGGGGAGAAAAATTATTTGTTTTACATATATGTTTCCCTCAATGCCAAAGGGGGAGATTGTTGGCATTATTAATTATGTGTTGTCATTGATGGAAACATGGGTCACACATGTACAATAATCAAAGGAAAAGAAATATCACCATGGGGCAGAAAAAATTCATGATCACTGTTGATCACGATAGGATCAACAGTAATCCTATGTTCCTAAAGCTTAGGAGAGATAGCGAGGAGATTCTACAAAGAATACACACACAAAATCAAAGCATGTAATGTTAAGGTCTTTGGAAAGGATGAAGGAAAGCTCATAAGGGAGAGTGCATTGCAGAATTTATATCAGGATTGAAATTCCCACAGTAAAACTCCAAAAGAATCAAGGAAGAATCCTATCGGTTGATATAGTTCTCAAGAAAATCTTGGACCTTCAGATCACGTAGAAGCCAGATCCTACATAGAAGAATACCTTGTGAAGTATCGTGGAAATGTAATTGTCCATTAAAATTTTAGGAGTAATCGTAACCATTAAATCAGTTAGAACCATTGATCAAATCCAAGTGGAAGGATAGTGTAGGTTTCAGGACATTGGAACTTCGCCACTTTGGCAAACATTAGAAATAAATCAAAGGCACAGAATTGCGAAGTCACAAAGTAGTGAAATCCTGCTAGATGTTAGATCAAGGAGGGAATTCAGATGAATTCTCGACCATCTGATCGAGTTTAGTGGAAGGATAGTGTAAGCCACAATATCCCAGAGTCTTGGTTTAAACGAGATCTTGGCGACCACTGATATAATATCTCCTTGGGAAAAATACGAGTAGTTGGATCAAGTGGTCCACTCCGGTGCTTACCACTCCAATGAAAAGGAGTCTAAAAAAGGTAAGATTACCTGAAGGCCAAAGCCCCAAAGTCATGAAATCTCGTCAACCTTTGAATTGGAGTGAAAATATTGAAACCATCAGATCACACTAAACAAAATAAGGTGGTCAACTATGACACTGACCACTCCAACGAAAAGGAGTCTAAAAAAGGTAAGTTTACCCGAAGGCTGAAGCCCCGAAGTCATGTATTCCCATTCGACCATCGGATCAGAGGAAGAATAAGAAATCTCGTCAACTGTTGATATGGAGTGAAAATATTCAGAGCGCACTAAGGAATACAATGGTCAACTATGGCCTTGACCTACTCTGACGATAAACATCTCAGATAAACAAAGAACTCCCAAACCCCAAAGTTCCGGAATAAACAAAGGCCATAGGATTAAGACAGTTGGAACTCTACGATGGTATATCTATTCGCCACTTCGACAATAATCGAAGCATGGTATAAAAGTGTCAAAAGTCCCGAAGCCATGAAGTAAGACATGTGGTGGAAGATAAATATGACACGTGGCCCAATCGGCTAGTGACAAGTTTCAAGGTATAGTTGGGACCTTAGGTATACGAAAGTCATGAATCAAGGCGACACGTGGAAGCCACTCATCTAGTGGGATGTCAACAATGACTTCAACAATATATGTCACTCTGGGAGTACATCCTTCGATGATATACAACTTCTCCTACCAGCAAAACTACCCGAAGGGCCAAAGGCCGAAGTCACAAATAGCCAAATACCCAGAGAGCGGGAGATCCTTTGTGCTTAAGCCCATGGTCCTAGATCATGGACATGTGAAGGTTATTAAGCAAGAAAGTTTTGATACGCAATCTGGTGGAATTTTCTCCAGAAGAGTTGGTAGAATGTAAAAGCCGGAGTCCTAAAACAACGAAGTCCTGAAGTGAAAAAGGACCATCCATCTCAACTGAAGATTATGTCGAAGCCGTCGATCATCCAAAAACAAAAATTAGTCAAAGTTAAATGAGAAATGGGGTAGTATATATATGACCATCCGTCATAAGGTTATATCAGTGAAGAAGGTTTAGAAGAGAAGATTAATTTGTGTAGACATTAACAAGAAGGATAAAACACGTTTGTTGATCGAGACCATTGGATGAGACCAGGGAAAAGATCAATGGTGGAACATAACTTCACCACTCTTGGGATAGTTGGAAGAAAGAGGCATAAATATCTCAGAGTCCCAAATATTCCAAATCCAGGAATAAATGAAAGTCATCCATCTCAATGACTAATTAAGTCAGAACCGTCGATCGTCAAGGATTGAAAATGATCCGGAGTCAACAAAGTTTCCCAAGGATTAGACTAGACCATCAATATGATAACTTCTTGAAGAAAATTTAAATCATATGGTATTGACGTACAACCGGGCATATGATAAGGTAGAGATACGGTGTAAAAGAACAAGGAAAGAAAAGAGACACTAAGGTTAATAAAATTGTGGTCTTAAGTCCACAGTCATTTGGATAGAAATGGTTTGAAGGAAGCGCCTATTTGCATACATTAATAAATCTATAAGAATAAACTAAACAAAAAATGATAAATGAAAATCAAGACTACAAAGGATTTGAAGTCTTTTTAGTTAAAATAATGAATTATTAATTGATATGCATATACCTTATTCAATTAAGTTATGAGAGTGTGAAAAGTAGTCAAAGTTTTAGACACTAGTTCACCCCCTCTTAGTGTCAAGTGTATATTTCAACAGGGTTTTGGATGAAGATAACGAGAGAGGAAAATGCATCCGTGGATGCCACAAATTGGTTAGAATATGACTGAAATTCATCACAAAAATCTCTCAGTTTCACTTAATAATTAACTGGTACTTAACTATTAATTATGCAGTAGTGGAAAAATTGTCGTTAACAAGTTTAACTAAGTCACCTGGTGAGTCTTTCATTCCAACTCATAACAGTAATACAATCATAAACTTGAATAATTTCGTGTAATTTTAAATTGTGGTGGCTCAGAACTCGAAGTAGGTATTATTACAAATTATAATTTTATTAAGACGGGAAAACGAAAATGAACACATGCATGTTACGAAATTGAAAGATGCTGTTGTCGAATTTGAGGGTTCAACATAAAAATTCAGAAATATATGAATATCAATGGAGAAACAAAATAATAAAATGATAATTTTGTTTAACCACAATTAACTGAAATTACATTCTCTGAAAAGAACCTTCCCTAATCGTTAATTTGACCTAAAACTCTTACTAGTAGTAGAATTCAACGACTGCATAATTAGCTTCTCTGTCACTACGTTGCCAGTAGGACAATTATGAACTACAATTCTAATGATAAAAAAATCTATAAAAATTCGATAAGTTCAATAATAATATGGTATTTTTAAATAAAACTAATTCTACATCACTCATACGATTTACAAAAGATATCTCTATTCTTAACATTAATTTGTGGCTATGATAATTCGTACACCGCTCACAAAAACTAATAACAACTAATATAACCAAATCTCTATCACTAAGCGATAAATGTCTATTCATCCCTGTTTCAAAACCTTCCATTAAATTGCTACTCAATATAAACATTTGTAATTCTATGCATAGTGCTCCTTAACATATGCATAAAACTATTCTAATCTTACAACAAATTCTAGGGATGAGCATGGATATTGACAAATAAATAGTGAAAAACTACCAACATATATTACATCTATCAATTCAGACCATCCATCAACTACAGTCATATAAGGTATTCTATTTAACAACAAGAATGATTATCCATATATAATTAGAATATCCATTATCTAATACACAACAATAATTTTTATATAAACAAGGACCATTGATGAAGGTCTTGAATAAACTATTTCTAGTAGCATATTTACACATGGAACTTATGTTCAAGGAAAATTCTTATGTCAACTATCAATTAATTTCACAGAATTATTGTACTGTAAATATATAATACACCAGAAATCAACAATGTACACATAAAATACCATATCCAAGATGGTTGAAAGATGAAGATGATTCCATTTCAACACAAACTTGTGCAACTCCTTCCTTAAGCCTGCTAACCAAAGATTTCACCAGTACCTCCCAGCCAATGCTAGGGGTACTCTTATTCCCCCGTATCCCCTTGAGCCCCAAAGGAGCCTAGTAGGATGTGACATGGATGCTTCCACACCTCTCCCTCAACTGTCTAGTTCCTGTGCATGACCCCTTTACTCCTTATGTGAGTCGTATTAGCAAGAATCATCGAGCCTGGATCCACTGACAAGAATGTTGTCAATCATCCATAAATATAATATCCATACTAAAATCATCATATAAATCACATGCATGTAATCAAATACTCAAAACATATAAAAATCCACTCCCTGAATCAATCTGAACTCCAAGGGAAATCGTTGATGCCATCTGCATCATCAACCTGTCATGTATCCTGCACACTCAGGGAAACTCATCAGTAATAAATGTCGATACATGAATACATATAGAATCTAACATACGATCAAAATGGCATCATAATATATATCTTATAATAAAAGCATAATCATAATGTATCATAACTAGATCACTTGCTCATAAGTGTCAAAGAATAAGTGACTATAAATGTGTTTAGTAGAATTGGATGTTACATACACCCCCTCTTGTTTTAAAATTTGTCCCAAAGTTTTTACAATATAACAATGAAAGTAGTAAACGTATCCGACACATAACTACATATCTAATCTATCAAACAAATAATAAAACCATTGATGCATCTCATATGCATCTTCCCATGTAGCCGAATGTGGGCTATAACTATCCCACTAGACCTTGACCTGATCTATTGTTTGATGTCGTAGTTGTCAAGTGATATGGTCTAGTATGTGGATTGACTCCTCTATGAGAGCACCCTCGTCCGACAATTACAAATAACTCATGTAAATAACATGTGACAGATCTAAAATATAATGTCGCAAAACAGATACATGAAATACATCATGCATATGCCTCGAAGAATCAGGAAAGGCTAGTCGGTAAGCCACAAGTCCTTTCTTTTACACAACCTAAAAAGGTACCACAAACCTAGGAGAGATTTTATAACCCTTTCCAATCTTGATTGAACTCTTATGTGTTTTTACCCACAAGAAAAATATGTCACCAACCTCATAACCGCAGTCAATGCGATGCACATCATCATAACTCTTATGTTGATCTTGTGCTTCTTTAATTTTGTCTTATTGATCACATCTATTATTCCATTTATTGGATCACTTCTAGTCCCACTAGGACCCTATCCTCTAGTTTATCCCAACTCAAATATTTATGACATGGTCGTTCAAAAATAAATTCAAACAGTGCCATCTTAATAGTACTCTAGTAGTTTTTGTTGTATGCAAACTCTACCAATGGAAATAATTCTTCCCAACCCTTTTTTTGATCCATCATGTACATCCAAAGCATATCCTGTAATATTTGATTCATCCTTTCAGTTTTTTTGTCTACCTTTGGGTGATATTCTATACTAAAATTAATTGTGTTCACAAAGCCTCTTGGAAACTACTCCAAAATTGTCTTGTAAACACCGATCCACGATCAGATATGATCTTTCTTATTACCTTGTGCAACCTCACAATCTCTCTAAAAAATACTCTAGTTATTTCTGGTGCCTGATATATCGTGCACAAATGAATAAAGTGTGCACTCTTCATCAAAGTTTTAATGAATACAAAAATTGAATCATGTCTCCTTGCCGTCAGTGACAATCCAACAATAAAATCCATCGAAATGACTTCCCATTTAGATTCAAGAATAACGTGTGGCTGTAACAATCCTGCTCGATGTCTATGCCCAACCTTCACTTGCTGACATTCTAGACATCTCGCCACATATTTAACTATATCCTCTTTCATTCTTTTTCATAAGATTAAAGGCTTAAGGTTTGCCTTCATATTTGTGACTCCAGGATGAGCCATGTATACTTCTCGATGAGGTTTGCTTAAAATCAAACTTAATTCATTGTTTTGAGTTACATAAATTTTTTCGTTATACCTCAACAATCTGTCACAGTCTAAAGAATAAAATTCATACCTTGGTAATATCATGGTATCTTGTCTGGTATTATCCTTCACTTCCTTGTACCAATCATCGTCAATCTGTAAAGATAGAATATTTTCTCAAAGAATCATATTAAGAGGTATTACTGATAATATGTGTGGTATCCGACTTAACGCATCTGCTACTATGTAAATCTTTCCTTCAACGTAAGTAATATCAAAATTGTATTCGCTAAGTAGTTCTGACCAACTCCTTTGTTGCACGTTCAGGTTAGTCTAGGTAAAAATATGCTGCAATCCACAACGATTTGCCTTTAATTTGAATTTTCATCCAATCAGATAATGTCTCCAAACTTGTAAGGAATATACAATTTCTAATAACTCCAAGTCATGCATTGTGTAATTCCCTTCATGCCTTCTTAATTTCCTTGAGGTGTAAGTGATCACTCGACTATCTAGCATAAAAAATCCACCTAAACATTCCTTGGATGTGTCAGTGCATACCCAGAATAACTTTTCCATATCAGGTACCTTAAGTATCGGTGTTGTCGTAAATAAATCCTTAATATTTTGAAATGCTTCCGCGCATTTTTCTGACCATACAAATTTCTTGTTTTTCTTCTGTGATTTCGTGATTGGATTTTCTATCTTTGAAAAACATTTGATGAAACGTTTGTAATAACCTGCTAACCTCATAAAGCTATATACTTATTGTATGTTTTCGATGTTTACCATTTGATAATAGCATCTAATTTCGTTGGATCCACAACGATACCTTCTCCATATATGAATTTTCCCAAGTAATGAATCTTTGTTTGTTAAAAAGAACACTTTGACAACTTCTCGTACAAATTGTTTTCTCTCAGACACTATAAAACCAATCTCAAGTGTTCATCGTGTTCTTCTTTTGTCTGAGAATAAATCAATATATAGTCAATAAATACTTGTAAAAACTTTTCCAAATATTTGTGGAACACTCCATTCATCAAACTCATGAATACACCAGGGGCGTTCGTCAATATGAACGGTAAAACAATAAACTCATAGTGTCTGAATCTAGTCTTAAATGCAGTCTTAGGGATATATTATTCCTTAATTCACAATTGATGATATTCATACCTCAAGTAAATATTTGAAAACATCGTTGCTCCCTTCATTTGATCAAATAAATAATCTATTCTTGGCAACAGATACTGATTCTTGATCGTGGCTTTGTTCAATTGACGGTAATCAATGAAAATCATCCACAATCCATCCTTCTTTCTAACAAAAATCACGGGTGCACCACATGGTGAAAGGATTGGATGTATAAGTCCCAAGTATAATAATTCCTTCAATTTCATTTTCAACTCCAATTCTGGTGTCGACATTCGATACAAAGTTCTTGCAATAGGTTCAGTTCCAAGATTCAAATCTATGGTAAAATCCAATTCTCTTTTGATGCAGACCTATAGGCCCTCGGGTCGAGATCCACTCACAGGATCGTTCTTTATCTCCCTCGAGCTGAATTGACTCTTTTGATTCCTTGCTGGAATCTCAATTCGATCCACAGGTCCTTCGGGAACTCCCCTGTGCGAACAACACTAGGCGCGAGCTCCACCTTCTTCATGTGACCATAGCGCTATGACCAAGGCCCAATTTCAACGGTGCTTATCACAACTCGCAACTCGCGAGTTCGTGAGTTGTGATTCCCGACTCTTCCCTTCCAATATCGCGATACCCGAAATGCCGATACGGGTATGGCTCTTCCTCTGTCAGCGCCTTCCTTGCGCGACCGTCGGCTAGGCTTAACGCTAGCTCCTCTCGCTACTCGCCACTTCACAAGTTGTGGCATCCAATCTTGGCACCTTCCTTTCACGAAACCCTGAGAAGCGATGTTGACTTTTCTCCTTGCGTTCTCACTACTCGCGACTTCGCGAGTCAAAGGATTGAGTCTCTGTGCTCTTCCCGTGCGAACCTTCGAGATTTAAAAGTCAGCAAAGGTTTACCTCCCTTTCGTACTTCTTGCAACTCGCCACTTCATGAGTTTCAATGTCAAGCTCCCGTGCTCTCATCTTAGGAATCCTCGAGATGCGAGAAGTCAACGGAGTGTTGACTCCTTTTCCTAGGTGACGCGTGTCCGCCTGTCTATCACGCAGGCCCCACCTTGTGGTTCTGCCACGTGTCCACACGAGCCTCGACTCTTGGCACTTCGTGACTTCTGCAGTCGAGATGAGGTCCTCTCAACCCTCGAACCTCCGAATGTGCGAAATGAGATGGGGTTTATGATCCAACGGTCCTCCCGTTCTCTGGATCTAATGGCCATCCTCACTCCTCGCGATTTCGCAACTTCGCAACTTGGAGCACCCAACCTTTGGGCTCTCACCTTGTGAACCTCTGAGTTCGTGAGATCCCTTGATCTCTGCCACCTGTCCTCCTTCGATGGAAGGTCCTGATCTCTTCATGACTTCACTACTCGCGAAGTCAAGAGACTTCCTCCTCTGACTCTCGATGTCCGAATCCCTGATAGAGAGGATCTCGCAACATGCGTCCGCTCTCAGACGAACGACTCAGATTTCCTCGGGACTTCGCTACTCGCGAAGTCAAGATGCTCACCTTTGTGAGTCCCGGTGCCTGAATCTCCAAAATGGATGATTCCACGACACACGTCCTCCCGCAGACAGATGGCTCAGATCTATTTCGCCTTCTCACAATTTCTGATGTTGAGTGTCTGGACTCTCGTCCTCCAGACTCTCGTCCTCTGGACTCTCGTCCTCTGGACTCTCGTCCTCCGGACTCTCGTCCTCCGGAATCTCGTCCTCCGGACCCCCGAACTCCCGAACGACGATATCCCGATATGAGCTCCTTCGAGACTTTCGCTTCTACTTGCGAGGTTTAAATCTTGTGCAACTCTCGACAGATCCAACGGCTGTCGGGTTTTAGCTTAAGATCTGACAACTCATAATATCTTCGTCTCTTGCGCTCCTCCTGCTACTCTCTGGGCATGAAATCATCAATGGTCCAGATCTTCTCTGCTGATCCGACGACAGTTATTGCTCCTCCCGAGCTTTGGTTCTTTTCTTCCAACACTTGGAAGAATTCCAAATGTTCAAAGGCCTCGAAATTTGTTCATCTTTCCTCTACGAACTCCACGACTGGAATCCTTACCTACGTGTACAAGAACGCTGTTCCTCCTGATCTTTGCTCTTGAATCCTCAAGGGATTTCATGACTTCTGTGCCTCTTGCAGAGTCTTTGCACACAAAGTTCTATCTCTTCTGATCTTCTCAATTACTCAGAACCCTAATGGATTTTATCCTTTTTCCCTTTCTCCTACAGATGGAGATTTTGGATGCCCTCCTGGCTATCCTTCACTCAAGCAGCCTCTTGCTGAGTGCTCAGGGTGTTCAACAACCCTGTGAAGATCCTTCAGTGGATTCTTCCTCAATTACAGAACTCAACAGAGTTCTCTTCCTCTCTGTTCCTACCTGCACACTGTCTCAATGCCCTTCTGGCAGAGTGTTAAGAATCCTTAGATGATTCTGACTTCTTAAGAACTCACAACAGAGTTCTTCTTATATGCACCCCTTGCACTGGCTCAATGCCCACTTGGAAGAGCTTCATAGAACTCCTCAGAGCTTCTGTCTTCTTCTGAACTCACAACATAGTTCCTCTACGAACTCCCTTGCACCTGCTCAATGCCCACTTGGCAGAGCTTTACATAACTCCTCAGAGATTCTATCTGCAACTGTGTTTCCCCACAGCCTTGCTTCATGAGGTGTTCAATAACCTCAAAGGTCTTCCTCTGAGTAAATGACTTCAGCTTCTGTGCCCACCTGGTTCATCTTTGTCTGAATCCACAGAGTTCAGAAGCGCATCTATGCACTGGTATTCAGAGACTGCAGTACTCTGTCATGCCCTCCTGACATGAAACCACAAAGAACCTTTCAAGCCTAAAATTAAAACAACTCCCTGCAAATGTATAGCATACATCTATAGCATAAAATAACACAATGAAGCATCCACATAACACAAAAAACATGCAGGAAAATCTGCTCTGGTTTATATTAATGTAAATGCCTCTTTACAAAGGTGTCCTTGAGCTCAGACTTTAACAGAGTCTTGGCTCTTTCTCTTCTTCTCTCTCCTTTCTAAACTATTACAACTCTTACAACTACTACTAAAAATGAGATCCAAATTGATCTTTTACATGAGGGGGCTCTTCGAGCTCTTCCCTCCAATATACCTACCCTATTCAATGCCAATGAATGGGCTGTCTAGTCCACAAATCGGATCTAGATCTTAGCCTTCAAACATTAAAGGCCTACCTACTCTAATGCCCGCGCAAAGGCACGATCTCATGGCTCAACAACCTAAACATTAAATTACATTCAAATTCAAAATGGAAGACGAGGGTTGCACCTCTCTTTAGCTTTGAATGCACGTGCTGACGTGGCTGGCTGGCTGAATGATGTGGAGAGATGCTCCTGCATCATACTCCTCAACTACAAAATTCATGAGATCCTGCTCATGAGCTTCCACCCTCGGTTTTGGAAATCCTCCTGGATCCCAAATCATCTTTTGGAGCTGTCTCCTCGCTCCACTTCTTTGCTACTGTTGCTTCCTCTTCTGCTTCTCTACTCAACTTCTCCTTGTTGACAGTTTCTGTCGACTCTACCATCAACCTCCTGATATTCTCGATCACTTCATCCAGCTTCTCCAGTGGATGGCTCTGCTAATGCAGTCTCTCCAGCTGCAAAAATTTTCTGCAATTGGGTAGATCACCATGATCTCCCATGCCATCTTCTTCATCTTCTTCTGTGGCCTTAACTTTCCACCCTGCTACAAAGTTCATCTCTGCAATCTTCTCTTGACTGACCTGCTGTTCAGTCACCTTTTCTGATAGCTCAACTTTTGCCAGTTTTCCTGCTGGCTCTGGATTGTTCAGCCAATCCTCTAGCATCTCCAGCTCCATCTCCCATGGAGTGAGAAATCTATCTGCCTGCTCTTCAGCTTCTTCTGCTGTTAGTTTCAGTGCTGCATCTTCCTCAACTTCTTGGATAAAAGCATTGAGCCACTCCTCAGAATGCTCATTCTTTTCTTCTTGGGAAGCCTCAGATATTTTCTCCAATTCTTCTCTGACAGTGTCAGCTAGTTTCCCTGCTTCTGCTGTTGCTGCATCTGCAACACAGATTTCTGCCTCCCCTAGACTATGTGGTAGGAATACCTGAATTCCCCCAATCATTTGAAGATTCACCTGATATTCCTCTTCTGTCAGCTACATCTGCTGATCCAAACTCACCTTTGAGTTTATGAGACTCTTAGATAATCTCATCTACTCATCCCTGCCCACCTGGAAATATGGGATTTTCCTGCTGCCCTCCTGGCAGTCTATGGAATCAACTAATCCCATCTATGATCCCTTTCCCACCTGGCAAATTGGAAACTCTCGACTGCCCTCCTGGCAGTCTATGAGATCCCGCAGCAATCTCAATCCATTTCCCATCTGGCAATGTGAAATTCCCTGGCTATCCTCATGACAGTCTGTGAGATCCTCAACTGATCTCAACTCTTTGCCCACCTGGCAATTGGGAATTTCCTCTCTGCCCTCCTGACAGTGCTTGAGATCTTTAGCTGATCCCAATTCATCCTTACTACTGAGACTTCTCCCAGTCTCTGGTTTACATATCTAAACACTTTTCTCTGGTCCGTTGAGGTTTTCAACAGGCCTCAACTACCATTTTAACAGCTTACACTGTCTTTTAGCCATCTCGTTGTCTATTTTCCCTGTTGGCAAATCTGCTGCTGTCACTCTGAAACCTTGAGTGTTTCCAGCCTCTTCCACAGTCCTCCTGACTGTCTATGGACTGTTGCCTACTTGTAAACAATCCTCTACAGAGTCCTCAATACTCTGTCTTCTTCCTGCTCCTTCTGTCTACAATGTACAAACATAATCAAGCTATGATACCAAACTGATGCAGACCTATCGACACTCGAGCCGAGATCCACTCACAGGATCGTTCTTTATCTCCCTCGAGCCGAATTGACTCTTTTGATTCCTTGCTGGAATCTCAATTCGATCCACAGGTCCTTCAGGAACTCCCCTGTGCGAACAACACTAGGCACGAGCTCCACCTTCTCCGTGTGACCACAATGCTATGACCAAGGCCCAATTTCAATGGTGCTTGTCGCAACTCACAACTCGCGAGTTTGTGAGTCGTGACTCCCGACTCTTCCCTTCCAATATCACGATACCTGAAATGCCGATACAGGTATGGCTCTTCCTCTGTCAGCACCTTCCTTGCGTGACCACCGACTAGGCTTAACGCTAGCTCCTCTCGCTACTCGCCACTTTGCAAGTTGTGGCNTGTGCGAACCTCCGAGATTTAAAAGTTAGAAAAGGTTGACCTCCCTTTCTTACTTCTCGCAACTCGCCACTTTGCGAGTTTCAATGTCGAGCTCCCATAGTCTCATCTCGTGAATCCCCGAGACGAGAGAATTCAATGGAGTGTTGACTCCTTTTCCCAGGCAACGTATATCTACCTATCTATCACGCGGGCCACACCTTGTGGTTCTACCGTGTGTCCACACGAGCCTCGGCTCTCGACACTTCATGACTTCTACAGTCGAGACGAGGTCCTCTCAACCCCCGAACCTATGAATGCGTGAAATGTGATGGGGTTTCTGATCCAATGGTCCTCCCATTCTCTGGATCTAATGGCTGTCCTCCCTCCTCGCAATTTTGCAACTTCGTGACTTGGAGCACCCAACCTTTGGGATCTCACCTTGCGAACCTTCGAGTTCGCGAGATCCCTTGATCTTTGCCACCTATCCTCCTCCGATGGACAGTCCTGATCTCTTCACGACTTCGCTACTCGCGAAGTCAAGAGACTTCCTCCTTTGACTCCTGATGTCCGAATCCTCGATAGAGATGATCTTGCGACATGCGTCTGCTCTCAGACGAACGAATCAGATTTCCTCGAGACTTCACTACTCGTGAAGTCAAGATGCTCACCTCTGTGAGTCCCGGTGCCCGAATCTCCGAAATGGATGATTCTGCGACACGCGTCCTCCCGTAGACAGACGACTTAGATCTATTTTTCCTTCTTGTGATTTCTGATGTCGAGTGTCCGGACTCTCATCCTCCAGACCCCTGAACTCCCGAACGTCGATATCCCGATACGAACTCCTTCAGGACTTTCACTTCTGCTTGGGAGGTTTAAATCTCGTGCAAATCTCGACAGATCCAGTGGCTATCGGGTTTTAGCTTAAGATCTAATGGCTCAGAATCTCTTCAACTCTTGCGCTCCTCTTGCTACGCTCTGGGCGTGAAATCATCAATGTCCAGATCTTCTCTGCTGATCCAACGACAACTATTGCTCCTCCTGAGCTTTGGTGCTTTTCTTCAAACACTTGGAAGAATTCCAAATGTTCAAAGGCCTCAACCTTTGTTCATCTTTCCTCTGTGAACTCCACGACTGGAATCCTCGCTTGTGTGTACAAGAACACTGTTCCTCCCCAGATTTTCTCTCGAATCCTCAAGGGATTCCATGACTTCTGTGCCTCTTGCAGAGTCTTTGCACACAAAGTGCTATCTTTTCTGATCTTCTCAATTACTTAGACCCCTAAGGTATTTTATCCTTTTTCCCTTTCTCCTGCAGATGGAGAATTTGGATGCCCTCCTGGCTATCCTTCACTCAAGAAGCCTCTTGCTGAGTGCTCAGGGTGTTCAACAACCCTGTGAAGATCCTTCAGTGGGTTCTTCCTCAATTACAGAACTCGACAAAGTTATCTTCCTCTATGTTCCTACTTGCACACTATCTCAATGCCCTTCTGGCAGAGTGTCAAGAATCCTCAGATGATTCTGACTTCTTAAGAACTCACAACAGAGTTCTTCTTCTGTGCACTCCTTGCACTGGCTCAATGCCCACTTGGCAGAGCTTCACAGAACTCCTCAGAGCTTCCGTCTTCTTCTAAACTCACAACAAAGTTCCTCTATGCACTCCCTTGCACCTTCTCAATGCCCACTTGGCAAAGCTTTACAAAACTCCTCAGAGATTTTTTCTGCAACTGTGTTTCTCCACAGCCTTGCCTCCTAAGGTGTTCAGTAACCTTAAAGGTCTTCCTCCGAGTAAATGACTTCAGCTTCTGTGCCCACCTGGCTCATCTTTGTCTAAATCCGCAAAGTTCAAAAGTGCATCTATGCACTGGTATTCAGAGACCACAGTACTTTGTCATGCCCTCCTGGCATGAAACCACAAAGAACCTTTCAAGCCTGAAATCAAAACAACTCCCTGCAAATGTCTAGCATACATCTACAGCATAAAAGAACACAATGAAGATCCACATAACACAGAAAACATGCAGGAAAATCTTCTCTGGTTTATATTAATGTAAATGCCTCTTTACAAAGGTGTCCCTGAGCTCAGACTTTAACAGAGTCTCGGCTCTTTCTCTTCTTCTCTCTCCTTTCTAAACTATTACAACTCTTACAACTACTACTAAAAATGAGATCCAAATTGATCTTTTACATGAGGGGGCTCTTCGAGCTCTTCCCTCCAATCTACCTACCCTATTCAATGCCATTGAATGGGCTGTCTAGTCCACAAATTGGATCTAGATCTCAGCCTTCAAACATTAAAGGCCTACCTACTCTAATGCCTGTGCAAAGGCACGATCTCACAGCTCAACAACCTAAACATTAAATTACATTCAAATTCAAAATGGAAGACGAGGGCTGCGCCTCTCTTCAGCTTTGAATGCACGCACTGACGTGGCTGGCTGGATGACGTGGAGAGATGCTCCTGCATCATATTTTTAGCGGAAAACCTGGTAATTCCTCAGGAAATACATAAAAAAATTCCAATACTATAGGAAGGTTTTCTAATTCTTCCATATCTCCCTTTTCATTTAGCACTAAGATGGTGTATAACTTACACCCCTTGCACATACTTTTATGTAATTGTAGGGAAGAAATAAATCTTAGTGACCCCCCCAGTTTCTTCCCATAATCACTCTACTCTGTCCCAAATCATCTATCAAAATTAACCATTTCATCTTGCCGTTAATTATCGCATCATGCGATTCTAACCAGTCGATGCCAATAAGTATGTCATACGCTCCTAATATCGTGACATAAAGGTTTTCCTTCATTACAAAATCACCCAAGTTAATGCTACAATCGACAACCTTTCCTCCAACTTTCTGTTTGGCTCTTGATGTCATTTATACGTATGTGAACTCATCCCGATCAATTTCCTTTACCTTAATTATTTTAAGCACTTCACTAGAAATAAATATTTCTGTAGCTCTTGGATCTATCAAAATACTAAAAGGTTGATTGACGATCATACTTGACATCTCGAGCATGGTGGACTAGTGCTCATCGTGGAGATGTTTCACCACATCATGTATCCTGTGGGACTTTCCCAAGTCTCCAACTGTAGTAGGTTTTGATGATACAAAATATTTGAACTTCTCAATAGGAAGGTCTCTCTGGTAATGTGGCTCTCCACATGTCAAGCATCTATTCTTCAGTGTGGTGCTCCTAGTCCCAAAAGTAGAATTTGTTGGTCTAGGAGTTTGTTGTACTGGTTTGTTCTACTGACCATATCTAAACTAGTGCTGATGTTGTGGGCGTTGTTGTTCCTGCTGTTGTTGTGGTGCTATATAAGGAGTCCTCTACTGAGGAGTCTGTCGGTGCGGTGTCGAGAATACAGGTCCTATGGGCTTATCACACTCCCTAGAAATATGCCTAACTGGTGTCTGATGCTGATGTGATCCTGATGTCACCTGTCCTGTCTATCTAGAAGGAGTCCTACCTTGACCCCCACTGTTCAACTCTTTTTCAACAATAATATCCTTCTAAATTGCATTGTGCAACGTCTGAGACATCAAGATCCTTACTTTTTCACGGATGTTGAAGTTGAGGCAGAACACAAACTTGTTAATCTTTAGTTTCTTAGTGTTTAAATGTGGATTATATCTAAGTATCTCCATGAACCTAACCTCATACTCTAGTACCGTACGACTACCTTGTCGTAAGGCATTGAAATCATTAATCTCGTGCTCAATGAATTCCTCGAAAAAGTGCCTCTCCTAGAATCGTTCCTTGAACAACTCTCATGACATGTCTTCAACGACCATGTTCAGTTGAGGTATGAATGTTTTCCAGCAAAGTAGAGCACTCTCATTTAGGTGAAAGAGTGCGATGCAGACTTTCATTCTTGAGGTGTAACCATGAAGTGTGAAGCACATCACCATGTTATCCAACCATGCCTCGATGGCTACGTCATCTGTGGCACCCCATAACTCAGGAAATTTCACCTTCTGACAGACGAAATGGAAGAATTAAAGACACATGAAAATAAAAGAAAAGAAGTAATAGAAGATACAAAATAAATGGTCATATGTCTAAAAACTCAACTTGAAGAAACTAATAAAAATGAATAAGCCTAGAAGATCCAATTAACTAAAAGAGAAGAATCATGTCACATGTTGGAATTGAAAATTATTAACATCAAAAAGATAAATGAAAGTACTAATGCAACTCTAATGACTCAAATTTAATAAGCTAAGAAAAATGAAGAAGCACATAGGATCCAATTAACTAAAAAGGGAGAATCATGACACAGGTTGGAATTGGAAGCCATCGACCTCAAAAGGATTTAGCTAGAAAAAAAGGAAGAAATCAAAAGATTGAAGAATGAAGTTGTTGATCTAACAAAAGATATATAAGAATTAAATACATATGAAAAAAAAAAACTGCACAGAAGTATTGGATTATACAAAAGAGATAGTCATCAATCTAAAGACTCAACTTGAACGATCTAAGGAAAAAGAAGAATCCTTGAAGATTCAGTTGACTAAAAAGGAAGAAACATGTCACAAGTTGGAAATGGAAGTTATCAACCTCAAAAAGAAGAATGAAAAGACAAAAGAAACTATCAAATTCCGAAATAGCTCAGCTATCATAGAAAGGATATGGAACAGTCAAAGAGAAACTGATGACAAAACCGGTCTTGGATACAATAAGAAAGAAGAAGGTGGAAAATGGAGCACCATTCAAAAAACATGATAAAGTATCATACTCCTCAAAAGAAAAAGGTACATTCACAAACCTAAAACAAACCATGAACATTGTGAAGGAAGGAATGCATAAAAGTAAAAAAAAAGAAACATATCAAAATAAAAACTTCTCATGTCACAACATACCCAAGTATGGAAACACCTTCAATGGTTATTGTTTTTCTTGTAACAACTTTGGTCACAAAGAATTGGAATGCAAGAGTCCTAAAAATAAAAATTCAGGAAGGGCTTGTTGTAGAATGGTTTTGAGATAGATCTATTGAAGTATATTGTCAATGCACTTAGTTTGATTTATTGGCATATCTTGTGGTGCATTGTGAGATACACTTGTTAGTGGTATTGGTATATGATTGTCTTATGAATGATACATCCTTGAGGCTACATAAAAGTGAGGTTATGGCACATGGTTTGATGTAATGGTTCATGGTATTTGGTTATGGATAGCATGATGTATTGCTAGAGAAATTTTGATGGTTATATTGGTATATGTATTTAGTATATGGTTGAGGTACATGTTGGGTACATGGTTGAGAGAAGTAGTTGATGAGTTGGCACATACATGAGGTGTATAGTTGATGATGTTGGTACATCTTGATGAGTCATATTTTATGTGTATTTGATGCATGATTGGTACATATTTGGATCATGATTGATGCACTCATTGATGGTACAGGTTTAGGTACAGGTTGGTGCATGGATTATGCACTTGTTTATGGTACAGGTTGATTACAGGTTGTTTGGACAGGTTAATGTGACAAGTTATTTTTATAGGTTTGGTACATGGTTGATGCATTTGTTTATGGTACAGGTTGGCATGAGTTATTGGTACAGGTTGTTATAGGTTGATTACATGTTGATTGGTACAAGTTTAAAACAATATATCTCACAGTTATAGTGTGACAATGGTTCCATCATTCTAATTCCACATCAGGGAAGTTGGACAGGATAAGGACAAGTGCTTGTAGCCACCTTCTAGTTGTAGATGAAGAACATAGGGTGTTCTAGCCTCCTTCTGGTTGTAGCCAGAGAATTGGGGAGTTATAGCTTCCCTCACATTGTAGCCTAAGAAACTAGAGGGTTGTTGCCTCCTTCTAGTTGTAGCCAGAGAATTGGGGAGTTGGAGATTCCTTCAGGTTGTATCCTGAGAAACTAGGGGGTTGGATCCTCCTTCCAGTTGTAGCTGGAAAATAAAGGAAGTTGGTGCTTCCAATGAATGTAATTCTTAAAGACATATAAGAAAAACCATTATGTGGTTTTCTCCCGCTTTGAGTTTCCACGTGAAACACTGGTGTACTGTGTATGTGTGTGATTGCTCATTTGTTCATTGTTTATTTACTCTGCAACTATTGGATGATAATGCTACATTGATATAACACTTCCATTTTATGGTGAAAAAGGATTAAATTGATCTATTACTGATTCATCCACCCTCTAATTAATCAAACAATTGGTATTAGAGCAGGTTCCTTCAGGAAGCAGTTTAACGACTAGAAGGAGATCATGGATTATTATGAGAATGGAGTACCAATGTTTAATGGTCAGAATGGTTTAAAGTATGAGATCGGGAGAAAAAGGACACAATTATTTTTATAGGCACATGGAAATTATATTTGGCTATTAGTTGTTACATGATATGATAGTTCAAAAAGGGAAAAGACTGCAACCAAGAAGGAATTGAAGAAGAATAACAAAATAGCAATGGATTTCATCTTGGAAGAATTACCTAATCCGGTAAGAGAAAAGGTTGGTAAATGTTCATCAACCAAAGAAATTTGGGATAAGTTACATGACATATATTCTTCACCCATCACAGATTTAGAAAATTCCAAAAAAGATGCAGATACAAATCAAGAATAATTATGTTCACCATGTCAAACAGATTCATAGGATGAAGAGTACATAATCACCAAAGGTATTTTGTTTTGCTTTAATTGTGAAGAAACTAGACATCTTGAAATGGAATGCCATGAAGGAAATGAGACAGAAAAACTAATTGTAAAGGAAGACAATTATGAATCATAATTGATTAGTTCTTTAGATGAACTAAGAGAAGAAAACAAGTCACTCAATAAATAATTGATGAAACAAAAGGAAAGTATTCACATTTTTGAAGAACCCCAACATGTCATCGAGAACTTAAGAACTTAGCTAGAAGAAGCCAGAAAGATCGAAGAAAATATTGAATATCAAAAGCAGTATTTGGAAGCCAACATAGAAGCACATAAGGAAGAAGCAGAAATGAGATAGAAGATATTGACAGATCATCTTAAGAAAATAACTAACAATCTAAACCATCTTGAGGTAGAGTTTGGTCAATAAGAGAAAGCACTTGAAGAAGAAATAATCACATTAAAAATTCATCTTGAAGAAGTGAAAAGAACATAAGAAGTCATGAAGTCTCAGATAATGAAGAAAGAAGAAGAGGTTGAGAAGCTTGAAGAAGA
>SNQJ01S0000524.1:58526-106450 GCA_010110895.2 Picea sitchensis | reverse complement strand
TTTACTTTAGTCTCACATGACTAATTTTGGATTAGTCAACAACCCTAACTTGCAATAATCATAACTATGTACCTGTAATGAATAAAGATCTGAAAATGGTACACAATGTTCTTCAGTGTCTTTTATGAAATACCTCCATATTTCACTACTTGGAACCTCTTAGAAAAGGGTTTATAGAAAAAATGGCATACCTTGTTGAATTATGTCTTATTCCAGAGATCGAACTTGTAGAGAATTCCTTGCATAGAATATTTGTTGTATAGATATGAAAATGGTACAAAACATAATACAAACTGTACTCTAACCAATACATCTAGTCTTACTAAATTTTGATCTGTTATGAATAATTTATGAAGTTTTAACCCGAAACACTTGTTTTAGACTAGTTTCAGGACTAGCCATAGACCCTATTTTCCATGGAGTGTAAGTCTACAAATACAACGACCCACAAGTTGAAATTTTTATCACAACTACTTGGATATGTTGCCTCAACCAACCTCCCAATTTCACAGCTGAATCATTCTAGAAAAAAATGTTAGTGCGAAAACGGTGAGATGACCTGTAAATAACACACCTTAGAAAGCATCATCAAAATAATTTATCCTCCCTTGAATTCCGGCCTTCTTTACTTCACCTTCCCTCTGAAATTCGCCTTAGATATCCTTTGGTTACCTCATTCACTTGTATATATTCAATATGATCAAGTGTGATTAAAATGAGAGAGCCTTGCCTCTTATTTATACTTTTATGTAGCTTCCTCAAGGGGTTACCTTCTAAACATATTAAACCACTTTCCTTATTTTAGGGCTAACCCACTTCTAACCACTTGTCCACTTAGTAATTTATCCATTAACTTTATTATTTAAATAATTTCTTTTGTATCCACTTTGACTTATAGAACACTCATCACTTCACTTTATTATTTACCTTATAAAATCTCTTAAACCACTTTCCTTATTTTAGGGCTAACCCACTTATAACCACTTGTCCACTTAACTTAACCACTTTCCATAATTAGTAAGTTCTCCATTAACTTTATTATTTTTAATTTCTTTTGCATCCTATTTGACTTCTTTGACCTTTTGGGGCTTCTAGATAACTCATGAGGGTTCTCCAGCTTCACATGGCCCTAACTCTATAACAGTGAAAAGTTATGTGATGTTCCACATACCACCAGAAATGGCATGACATGTACTATCCATCTAGAATAGTATTACCTAAAAAATATCAAAATCATACCATTATCCATAAAACAAACTTGGGTCCACTACCCAAACCTTTGTGCTACCGAAATTCACTACCTGACTTTGTTCAAGGGTTGACATCAATGACAACCAACCCAATTAATCAATAGAGTATTCCTACAACTTTCTTTAGTAGGAATATGTCGACGTTAGGAGTTGGGAGTCTAACCAATATAAAATAGATCAAGCTCAAGAAAGGGAAGTTCCTATATAAGAATATGGGGAAATATCAAATTCTGATGATGTCATAATTTGTTAGCCAAAGAAAGAAAATGCAAAACTAAGTTTAAATTGGTTTCTACAAAATCAATGGATTATGCCAAGAGTTTTTAAAATAACATATGTAAAATCTTGACTATCTAATTGATTCCAAACTTACTAAATAATATTGGATTCCAATTGACTATATAAATATTAGTGGTTAAAATAAAAATCATTGGTAGGGTTAGTTGTAGAATACAAGAAGGAGAAAATGGACAAACAGGAGCATCACCTTAGGGAGAGTATGACCTCAGAAGGAGCAAGAAAAGATCATTTTTGTAAAAAAGGGGGAGAAGAGAAAAACTAGTTGAGAGATTCAAGAGATATAAATAAAAAATGATCAATCGATAACAAAATTGGTATTAGATCAATTGGTATCAATCCTCAATTGATATTCCTGTAGAATATCAAAGAAAGAAGAATACGAAGAAGATCAAGAAAGATCAGTAAGAGTCATACCCTTGTCCTATTTGACAAAGGGAAGACAATACAAACTCAGGGGGACTATTTTGGTTATCAAATAAGAAAACAATTAGATTAGGTTTAAAATACTTGATCATTACAAATTGGTATCACTACAAATTGGTATAAAAAAGACTACATATTTGTAACACAAATATCCCAATGAACTGAGATAAGCATTTAGTAAATTCACATGGGAAGAAAAATAGGCAGAGCCTCAATATTTTTCATTGATGTCAAAGTGGGAGAGAAGCAGTAAAAAAGAGTATAAGGAATTAAGAGCTTAGGAGGGTTAGCGAGTGAAGATTAGGGCATAAATTAATGCACAAACAATTATTTAAAATCTCAAGAGAAATAGCAATGAAATAGATAAGAAGCAAGAAACGTTAATCGAAGCTCAGAAGGGAAAGTGCATTGCAGAAACACGATAGGGATCAAATTCCCAATAGATCAATGATCTTGTTTAAGCTAGAATCCAAGTATAAACCCAAAATATCAGAAGAGATGAAGCATAGGACGCTCAGAAGAGATGATGCACATGAGCCATCCATTATCATTTCGGGACAATCCAAAACTGTCATATCAGGAGATAGTCAACTACGACGAAAATAATCCAAGAACATATGAAATTACACGAAGGCCGAAGCCCCGAAGTAACGACAATCATTGATCTGAAGCAGGGGATTCGGGAAGTTTTCCAACCATTAAGATAAAGGAAGGACATGAGTTGTCTAATCTAAGAAACATTTCAGGATTTATATTGACCGTCTGATAAAAAAAAAATGGAAGGATATGATAAGCAAGGCCAAAGGCCCGAGATCCTGAATAGTCGAATTCCTGACAACCATTGGATCGTGTTAAGATTTTCACATCAAAGAAGGATCATTAGATTAATTCAAGTTACTCAAGGTTTATTCGTGGAATCTCACTCCAAGAGAATTGGGAAGTGGGAAAAGAAAATAACCTAAAGTCCCGAAGGCCGAAATAAATCTATACCATTTATATAGAATGGATCACAATCATTGGATCAAGGATTCAAATGAACCTACAACCATTATATCCAGGAGGAGAACATGTGACACATAAATTAATCCATGTCACTAAATACCATGTCAGCAAGGACACATGGAACAAACAAATGGTGAGAAGTGTCAAGGTCTAGTTGGAGTTTTAAGTACACGTAAGTCACAAATATAAGTGACATGTGGTAGCCACTCAACCAGTACCAAGTCAACAGTGACATCAGCCAATTATGTCACTACGAGAGTATGTCCTTCGGGGAAAACCAGTTTCTACCACCACCAACTGCCCAAAGTGTCGAAGGCAAAAGTTAATGCTAATCGTTGATCTCATTCAGGAGAATTCTCAACTGTTGATTGAACAATGGAGGGATATAATAAAGTGTAAATCATGAAGTAACACTAACCATTGATCTAATTTAGGAGCCTTCTCAACCGTTGATAAGCATAGTGGAAGGATAGTGTAAGCAAAGGTGTTAACTAACAACAAGCAATCACCACCGCTTTATGACTTATTCGGTAGGTTATCACTCTAGAGGAATTGAACTACTCCATAGTTCTAGTAACCCGTAGTCTTGGAGTAACGAAGCTCTGAAATAAGATCTAGAACATTGAATTTTATGGACACATGTCAACTCAAGATTGACACTTCGGTGAAATTTAGTCCAGGATAATTAGAATTTTATAAAAAGAACAAACCCCTGAAGTCACGAAGTACCAGAGGAAATGACAGTCGTCCATCTCACGATTGAATCCCAACCATTGGATAAGGATAAGACATTGTGAGAAATAAGTCCCTTAAAATAATGATTGCAGAGGTTGGAAGTCCCAAAGGACGAAGTCCTGAAGTAATGGCAGTCATCCATCTCAACATGCAATTAAAACATGACTGTTGATAAGAAATTAAGTACTCACTTGGGTTAGCACTTAGACACCACCCTTAGTCATAGGTCAAGGTCATATGAAAGTGGAAATGATCTAAAGGGCCAATTGGGTTAACACATGGTCATGGTATATGGTCACTTGGTGAAATGAAGTCCCTATGGGATAAAACATAACAAACCCTGCACCTTATGTATCTAGTTGTTGGTCAAATTAGTTTGGTCATATGAAAAACAAAGGGGAGTCACAAGCTAAGCACCTGTCAAATTCTAGGTACAGGAAAATGCACCAAATATCAAACTAATAAATTGATTCAAATCTATTGAGAACTAAGGATACAACGAAAGAGTGGGATCGAAATAACAAAGTCGATCCATGACTATGATTGACTCTTAAAGGTTGATAAAAATATATATGATGACGAATTAGCCCTGTCATGATATTATATGAATAATAATGAAGGAAGCGTAAATGATGATTAATTCCATAGTAATGAGACCACAGTCATTTGAAAAGAATGGTTTGAAGGAAGCTCTTGTTTGCAATAATTAGTGATGGGTTAAAATGCTTAAACAATTTACAAAGGATTTGAAGTCTTTAACAAACTAATAATAATAATAATAATAGAAGTTATTATTATTAAAATAAATGAAAGGGTGCAATGATTCATTGTCAAAAGACACAATCATTCAAGTTCACACGAGTTGGAAGATTATATCAAAAAAGAAGCAAGGTGAACAAAATGTGTAGTTGAATTTGTTGAAGTATATATATTTATATATAATGGATTGAATGAAGGTTCATTCTATCAGGTTGGTGCATGTTTACAAGCCGGGTCTTGTATGAGGATTGGATTCATCACATCTCAGTTGGATCTGAGATAGAAAATATGGGTCTTGTTATGAGGGTTGGATTCCTCATTTCTCAGTTGGATCTTAGAACTACAAGATGGGTCTTGTAACATAGAGTTGGGTCTCTCATAATTGTTTGGAGATGAATATTGATCTTATGTATTCATTCAAGTTAAATAAATAAATAAATAAAGTATTTATTATTTTATATATTGGTTGAGAAAATGAAATAAATATATGTTGTTCAATTAATTCATGAAAAGTGGAAAATTGTCCAAATTTTTGTGACAATGATTCACCTCCCCCCTCTCAGTGTCAAGTGTAGATTTCAACAAACAACCTTCTTCTTCCAAAAAATATTCTAGCTTGTCAATGTAAATGCCAAAAAGGGTAGGGAAAAAGGGAAAACCTTTCTTGAATCAAATATTGAAGATAATTTCTTTCGACCAACCCTCCATTTTCTTAAATTTGGCAATAACGTTCTCATACAACCTTATTATTGTATCCATAAACTCGAAATGAACGTTTACCTCTTTCAACCTATCCCAAAGGTTTTTCCTAGGAACCATGTCAATTTCTTTTATAAATTCAACAAAATAAAAAAAATTGTTGGTTTTAGTATGGCATAACTCCTCTGTGATGATCCTAAAGGTAACAAGATGGATAGTTGAAATATATCCCCTCAACCTAGCCTTTCCTTTAACTCTTTCATCATGACTTTTTAGCCATAGTCTAATATTCTTTTCCAAAATAATTACGTAAATCTTTGCTAAAATTGGGCTAATTATAATCATTCTATAATTAGAGGGAAGGTTTCTATCCCCATGCTTAAAAGTAGGAACACTAAGGCTTTGTGTCCACGGTTTAGGGAAGCCCTTCTTAATAGAGAAATTGAAGAGCTTATTGTTACACACCTAAGTGTCGCACTATCAAATTTCACACTTAAGTGTTGTAAGTGTCGCAAGTGTCACATTACCAAATGTTGCACCCAAGTGTCGTAAGTGTTGCAAGTGTTGAACTACCAAATGTCGCACTTAAGTGTTTATTTTGTTATACACCTAAGTGTCACACTTTACCAAGTGTTTCACTTAAGTGTCGCAACTTAATCATCATGAGAAAAAAGTATGTCATACTCTCTAGACGTCTTGAAGAAGAAACCTATCAGTTGGAGGACAAAATACCATATTTTCCCTTCATATTTTGGCCTTAATTGAGATTCATTGCTCCCCTTCCCATATACGAGGGATAAACCTGATCATTTCTCCCCCAAAGTGTCTTAGGTAGTGATAATACCTTTTCCATTGTCCCATGCACAGTTATCAGGGGCTGATGAAGCTGTTGCAACTATCATGCCTTGTTTTGTGGGGTGGTTTCTGAGAGTTCTCAATTGGTTAAGGGATTGGTTTAATCTATCTCCTATTCTAGGAAAGGTTAATATTAGGATAAAATAACATGGAGCTGACATTAAGAACGAACGCATCCGCACCTCCGCCCTAGCTGAACACTCCCTTAAAACAAGACACCATATCTGCTTAGAAGACACCAAAATCCTCGCCAAAGAAAATCACTTCTTCAAACGTCGTGTTAGAGAAGCCATTGAAATCCGTAAACACCCTAGCAACCTGAACAAAGATAATGGGTTAGAATTAAGTGAAAATTGGCTCCCTCTGATTCGCAATTAATTCTTAAGAACTAATTAATTAATACAACAAACAGTTAATAAACTTTGAAATTAGTAATAAACTAATAAACTTTGGGATTATTAATAAACTAATTAATAAACATCAATAAACCTAGATAAACTTTGAAACTATACATTAATAAACATTAATAAACTTTGGAAATTATTAATGAACTAATTAATAAATATAACAAACATTAATAAACTTTGAAACCCTAAATCAATATAACAAACATTAATAGACTTTGAAACCCTTATTCAATATAAACTAATTAATAAACTTCAATAAACTTGGATAAACTAATTAATAAACTTCAATAAACTTTGATAAACACAAAACTTTGAAACTATACATTAATAAACATTAACAAAACTTTGAATTTATTAATGAACTAATTAATTATAACAAACATCCAAACCCTAATTCAATATAACAAACATTAATACACTTTGAAATCATTAAATTATTATTAATTCAAAGTTTATTAATGTTTGAATTAATAATAATTTAATAATTTCAAAACAATCAAACATAACCCTAATTAAATAATAAAGAATTTTTTTACCTAATAACATAAACCCTAATTAAATCAAAAAGAACTTTTACCAAAACAACCTAGCCGACACTTAGTTTTCACGCCAATTTCCAGTATTAAAAACAAATCTTCTCATTATCTTAACCCAGGCTCATTGTCCTGAAGATGGATCCTGATTTGGATCCGAAACGTCGACACTCTATTGACCTAACTGTGGCTTTTCCGACCAATCATGAAAACTCCAACCACAGAAATATTTTTAATCAAGGTTAATATTGTTAGTTCAAAAAAGTCCTCTTTTGACGACATCCTCTCCTAAAAACTATCCTATTGTTGTGATGCTTCCAATCCCATATAATGAAGGCCAAGCTTGAGTGAAATAAGAGAAAATTGAGAGTATCATACTTATGATTGTGTGATATCCAAGGGGTTGGAAAGGAGAGATTGGAGGATTTGTTGCAACATCAACATTGATATTGTAAATTCTTCATTGTTATTTTTTTTATATTAATACATAACTTGTCCTATTCCTGTCATGCCTATGTGTTCAATATGCATGTTTATTGTTGTCTAATTCATCATAGATAGATTTATTTATGCTTAACAACATAGTGTGGAAGAAGGAGGTTTCTCTTTGTTCCTTGCAAGATTTTTATTGCACCCAGGATATTGGACATCAATATCAAAGGATGGAGTAACAAGTAAAACTGACTTTAAAATGTATTTCATCCATCCTTCTCACTCTAATTGTTGAAATAGTTCTAGGGGAAAAGTAGTACACCATTTGTTTTCCTTCAGTCTTCAATCAAAGAGGGGTCTTGATCCAAAGGGGCTTTAACTTGTGCACAGGGGGATATTTACCACAACATAAAATTGGTGACTCCAATGGGGAATATCTTTCATTAGTATTTCTTTGGTATCTTCTATCCTTTTGAGTCTTTCTTGTTACTTTATCTTTTTTATTTTAATTCTTCTTTGTTTATTTCTCCCCTTCCCTCATTTCCATTGGGAAGTTCAATGATTCAAACACTTGATATTTTCATAGATATGGGAACAAATTTGTCTTTTATAGCTCTTTCAAGACTTGATCCCTCCCCCATAAGGGAGAACAGAGAGATAATCCTTGATCATCACCTCCCCACGGTGTCTTAGGGAGTGATATTGTCTTGATCATCGCCTTGTCTCCAGAGTTGTAGGAGCGATATTACTTGTTATGAGTGAATTTGGAACTTGTTTTGTTGTTTGTTTGCCAGTGCTTTGTCTCATTCATTTTTATTAGGATCCTCCTTGCTTGATTAAAGCTTTGATTGTGTAAATTTTTGTGATTATCACATGTTTTGTTACCTCTTTTGAGTTGGCATTTCCTTCAAATTGAGAAGTGTTCTTGACTGCCCTAGGCTAGCTTGATCTTGTGGCTTAGTCTTTGATATCAATATTTTGTCCCTCATTAGCTATAGGTTTTAAAGCTTATGTATATTTGATTCCAAAATATTCTAAGCGTTTTACTTGATTGATTTGATATCCTTTTCTTTGATTTGGAGGTTCTTATGTTGCATTAAGCCTAGTTTTTGAGTTTCTTCTTTCTCCTCTTTGGAAATTTTTTTATACTCTTAGTATGTTCTTGAGCTCTTTTGGAATTATTTCAACTTTGAATTTTACTTTCGCTACTTTAATTTTGAGGTTCCATTAAGTTATTTTCCTTTACTTGCATTTTGAATTCTCGTTTGAACAAGTCTTGAAAGCGTCTTTGGGTTTGGATTATTTTAATTCCTGAGTTCTTGTTTTCTTCATCTTCTTTTGGGTTCTTTGCAAGTGCATTAAGTTATTTCATTTGGATTGAAATAAAAATCAAAAGAAAAATCTATTTTGAGTTTTCGTTCAATTTTAAAAGAAGAAAACAAAATATTTTCATCCTACTTTCATAAGTGGAGTGTTTTGGTACATATTTTAGAGGTTGTCTTTGTTTTGGGATTTCAAGGAAATTAATTTGATAGTTTGGAAATTCGAATGTTCTCCATTTGATAAAGGAAAAGTTCAAGTTGCATACTATTGGGTGTTTATTTACATTAAGAAGAAAAATGTCCCTTCTCCTTCCCTCATATAGAATTCATTGAAACAAAAATCTTTGCATTTCATTATTTCTACATGGTTTTGGAGTTGAGCCATCACATCATTAGTTTCACCTTTGTGCACCCTTTTGGTTAAATAACAGACATTAACAATCAAACAATTCACTTAATAAAATCAATTAGACATTTTTTGTTTTATAACACACAAACAATAGTATAAGTATAGGGCCTTTGGATCAGGGTGAAGTGAGTAAACTATCCAAGGCTATTAAATGAGATTGTAGGATACTAGAGATTAAAATCTAGTAGTAGAAATTAGCATTAGTTAGGAAATATCCTCTAACACAAGATTCAAACACAAGGTCAAGCAAAGTGATCAATTGATATTTCCCCTCTCTCATTCACCTAGTGGGACTATTGCAAGTTTGGGGCTTTCAAGAGTGGAAATTCCTCAAGGTGACACCACTTATTCTTAGTTTTTGGGTCATAGATTTATGTCTGGTATTCCCAGTCCCATTTTTTATTCTTAAATATAGACTGTAGCCCCCTAGTAGTTCATTGTGAACTCGTAAATGTAGTAACCTCTCTTAGGATTACACACAAGTGAATACAAGGGGGGTTCCTTATACAAAGAAGGTTCGTTTTGGTACCTATGATAGACATTCAATATCAGCTTCAGAAAATTGAGAGGGTATTTTCCTGTGGGATCTTACTTGCACCTTGGGAAACTGTTGTGTGAGGATTATGATAAGTATTGCTCATATCTTTGTTGATGGATTGATATCCCATATTTGGAAGATCCTTTCACTTACTATTCTTTTGGTTTATTACCTTTAGATTTATTAGGGGTGTGTTCTTTTTACATTCGTAGTTGGCCTTACAGATCATTATTTGTGTTATACTTTCACCTTGGCCAACCAAGGTCTCCATACATCTCATAGAATGCAAGGGATGGATCATGAACAAAAAGTTCTTCCACACAACCCCTCCAAAGGAGGAACTCTTAATGAATAAATTGGTTCTGAAGTTGGGAGCATAGCTCCCCCGAGTGACCATATTGAAGGGGATGTTGAAACCATTGAGCAAGACTCTTTCCCTCCCACAAATAATCCTTTTGTTGGTCCTTATAAGCCACTAATTATTCAACTTCCAACCACAAGGCTTATTTATTCTTTTTCTTCTTACCACTTACCACCCAGTGTGTACAATAGGTGATATTCAGACATGGACCCAACACCACCTAAATATACATATGTCTAAATGTGTTGAACCTGCACAGAAAAAATCTAGCTAGAAAATGACATACACAGTTTCCAAAGAAAATATGAGAAAAAAGAAACATGATATAAAGAATGGAACAATTCTCATTAACCAAATGAATGAATGATAATTTACACATGATATACTTTGTATAACTCAACTAGTACACACTGGAGGAGAAACCAATGTGCTATAGTGGTGGTATAGAGTTATATGGACACACACCAACAATTACAGGAGTAAACTGCCACATATTCTAGTCACTCAGGAAGTTACATGAGTTAATTTCCACATAGTCTAAGTTAACTAGTATCTCAGTCTTTAATTAACTAACTAAAATAGAGTGAAGTGAGGAGGAGATCATGGAATCATGAATACTGTTCTAGTATGGTGATAATCCAAAGGATAATGCACATTAAATGGTGATGATACCAATGTTTCATGGTGATGATCCTAGTGTTGCATGGTGATGATCCCAATGTGGCATCTAGACTCCACTCAACCGATCAAACTGAAGTGTGAACTGAAGAGAATATTCTCCTAGAGGAATATTCTCCCCAGACTATAGGAGATTGAATAATGACTAGTAAACATAGGGAAAACCTTAGGAAAAATTATCCCTAGGTGTGTGCGAAGTATCTCCAACACCCCCTCTGAACATCACTATGATGAAAATAAATAATGGGTCCTGAAAATGAGGCTATGTTAGGTACCCAAATACAAAAGATACACCAAAATAAATGAGGAAAGATGGAAAAAATCATGGGAAACCCACCCCTCAAAGTACAATGTATGTAAAACAAGGAACTGACAGTTGCTAGGCAACTGTGTCCTTCACTCCAAGACTACTACGTAGAGAATGGAACTTCTGCTCAATGAAGGTCTTGGTGAATATGTCTAAATTATGTTCTGTTGAAAGACAAAACTGCAGGTTGATGATCCCCTCATGTACTAAGTCTTGGATGTAGTGCACATGGATCTTGATGTGCTTCATTTTCTACCTCTAAATTGGATCTCTGCAGAAATTCAGAGTGCTCTGTTTGTCACACCAGATGACGATTAGTTGATGAAACCAAATTCCCAAATCAATGAGAAAATGTTGTAGCCACATAGCCTGAATGGTTATGTTAACTACCCCTTATGTATTCTTCCTCGGCGGAAGATAAAGCAATATAATCCTACTTCTTTCTCAACCAATAGATAGGCTTAGAACCAAGATTGACTGAGTAACTAGATGTGGACTTACGATCAATGCTATCACCAGCCCAGTCAGAATCAGTGAACCCGATGAGGTCCAATGTAGAATATGCTTCATAGTGAATCCAAAAGGTGATGGTGCCCTATACATATCGAAGGATACACTTTGAAACCTTCTAATGTAGCTCATGCGACTCCTGCATGAACCTGGAGACTACTCCAACTACATTAGAGAGGTCTGGTCTAGAGTGTGGGAGTTACAACAAGCTCCCCACTAGTTTCCTGTAGATTGTGTTGTCCACCAGTGGAGTGTCCCAACCATTTTCAAGTCTGTCTCCTGATAGGAAAGGATTCAGGGCATACTTGCAGTATGTAATGTGAAATATCTCAAGGAGATATCGTGCATACCTGGCCTGAGACAATTTGATTCATGAGGCATCCTCACTGATATCGAGTCTAAGGAAGAAATGTAGCGGACCCATGTCTGTCATCAAGAAATTGTAATGCATAATCATCTTGACTACAACAATCACTGAAGTCGAGCAACCATTGATCAACAAATCATCAACATACAAAACTAGGAGTAGAACTAAATCAATCATCCTAAGCATGTAAAAATTCGGGTCGGACTTAAAACGTACAAACTTATATTACAATAGGTAGGAGTCCATCTTGGCATACCATGCCCTCGGGGCCTACTTGAGGCCATAAAGAGACTTCTTCAGTCGAAATACCAAATATGAATCCTACACAAATGCCTAGGGAAGCTCCATATAGATCTCCTCAGAGAGATTGTCATGAAGAAATGAATTCTTCACATCCATCTGAAGGACTTCCCATAATTTGGTTGTCGCAATGGAAAGTGCCAAACATATGGAATCCATATTCATTAATGGATCAAAGGTCTCATCATAGTTAATTTTGTGCTCCTACTGAAAGCCTTTGGAAACTAGCCTGACTTTGTATCTGCTAACTTGTTCATCCACTGCGCTCTTGGTCCTATAGACCCATCTACACCTGAAAATTTTCCTTCCTGAAGGAAGGGGAACCAGGTCACAGGTCTGGTTCTCTAGGAGGGAGTTGTACTCCTCCTGCATGGTGGATTCCCAAAAGGTATTTCTAGCAGCCTCTCTATAGAACTGTGGATATAAATACTGAACCAAGAAAATATTCTTGGGCGACATCGGTTCAGTGGAGGTGAGTGCAATATGAGTATCCTCGAAATCAGATCAAGTCCTCCTAGTATTAGCTGGATCCCCAACAAGATCTCCTGCATCCTCAAGAGTAGTCTTGACCCACTTGGGCCTCTTCTCTAGCTCTACATATACATCTTCATGCACTGACTCTACATCTAACTGTACTGAATCAATATCTGAATAATATGAATCCTATGAATCAGATCTCTCATCTGAAGAAGATTTGGCTTGTGCATGCTCAACATATCTGACATGTGGAAGAAAAAAAGTGTTTGCATGCAGCTGTTGAGGTACATGAGATATACTTTCCTTGAATTGGACACTATGCTCAATGATGAGCTAGTCCAAGGAAATATCAATGAGTTTGTATCCCTTCACATCATTAGGGTATCCAAAAAAGATACATTATGTGCTTTGTGGATCAAGTGCCTTCCTGGCCCATGCATGAGAACTAAATATATGAAAGTTGGTCACTTTCAGTTTAAGGACACTCTAAGCCTTGTAGGGAGTCTTATCCTTGACAAATATATGGGGAGATCTATTTTGGATGTAGGTTGAACAATTAAGTCATTAACCCATAATATCTGTGGAAGTGAATTTGCATGTAGCATGCAATATGCCATCTCTTTTAGAGATCTATTTTTCCACTCAGCAACTCTGTTTTTATGCAGAGTAGAGGGAATCATTTGCTACAACTAAATCTTGGTCTCAAGACAAAGATTTTGTATCTCATGGTTGAAAAACTCCCCCCCATTATCTGTTTGGAGGTCTTTTATCTTCTTTCATGACTGTGTTTCAACAAGGGCTTTGAGATCTTTGAGGTGCTGAAAGACCTCTAATTTTTTCCTGAGAAAGAAAGTCCATGTGAAGTGTGAGAAATCATCAACAAAAATGAGCATGTACCTTGATTTACTGATTGATTTATGTGGAAAAGGGTCCATTAGATCACTATGGATCAGATCTAAAGGAAAGGAGGCCTTCTGAATCTTTCCTTTGTCGAATTTCTCTTGAGGGTTTTTTATAATAACACATCCCTCTCAAATTCCTTTGGATAAGCGGATGTCAGGTAGAACATCAAACATTCCTTTCTTGCTAAGTTGTTGCATATATTTGAAATTTAAATGCCCGAACCTTTTGTGCCATATCATATTGATTTCATCATCATGGGTAAGCAGTAATACATATTATTGTTCAATAAATTCAGAAAATGTATAGAGTCCAGATTGATGAATTACCTCACCGGTATCAACCTTGGAATTGGTTTTAATGTCATAGATATCCAAAAAATCAGGTGTGAATAGAACTCTCTTTCTGGTGCTGGAGTTTTTCATCTGATACATGGAGAGAATATTGGCAGAAATTTTGGGAACGTGTAGTACATTCTCGAAGCTTTCATTTGTGAGTTCAATTCTTCCTTTGTCAGTGACCTCAAATGGAGAGTTCTCCCCCATTAGAATAGGAGGAACTTTGCATGCATATAATGAAGAGTAGACTTATTTTCTGGAAGCCATGTGGTGTGATTCTCTTGAATCTACAATCCAAACATCGGGACAAGAGTTGATGGCGATCAAAGTATGGCTAAAATCACCTTTCTTGGGTTTTTGATATTTTGGCTTCTTCTTCTTGGCACCCTTGAGGATGCGATCTCCAAGGTTGTTTTTTTGATGTATTTGGTCCATTTGATCTATATATTTCTGCATACGTGTGGATTTTGGATGAAATCATTTATGGCAGTAAGTGCATTTCTCCCCTTTTCTTCCCTTTCCACCTTTGGATCCAAATGCATCGTTGAAGGGTTTTGAGTGCCCTTCCTTATTTGGATTTGCATGAGATTTCCTTTTGTCTTTGTCTTTATATTTCTTATTTGTATGATTTCTACCATTTTGTAAATCAAGTGAATGTTCCTTTGGGCCTTTGATTTTTTCCATGTTGATAAGCTTGTTCTGCTCTTGTGTTAGAGATTTAATAAATACCTCAAGAGAGGGAATCTTCCAAGTGGCTCCAGAGGCGAGGCTAACTGAATTAAATGTGGATACAAACAATGAGTATTCTAGACCAATTTTGGAGAGAATGGTGAGCACCATTTGTTTCTCTTCCTTAGATTTATCAAGCCCACAATCATTGAGTTGTGAGAACAAATCCTTATATTTGAGAAATAAATCTTAGAGATTGTCGAAGGTTTTTAGATCCAAAGTGAGAAATTCCACCTTGAGCATGTGTCCCCTCATCTCATCATGTTTTCCAAAAATCCCTTCCATGGTGGTCCAAGATTCATTGGGGGTTTTACATGAGGATATGTGAAAGAGGAGTTTAGGAGAAATGGGACTGCAAATAGTTCCAAACACTTCATCTATTCGATTCAGATACTTGTATTTTTCTATGGCTGATGTGGGTTTGGTCTCTATGTACATGGTTAACTTGTATAATCCTATGCCTTGAATATTCACTATCATCTTCTCCTTCCATGCAAATAAATTTTACGGTGTAAGAATGAATTCTTTTGGAAATTTCATTTTTTTGTTGTCTTCAATATTTGGTATCTGCAAAAAGAATCTGGTGTGTCTTTTTCCTAGAAATATGTCGACTCTAATACCATGTAAATGTGTTGAACCTACATAAAAATGATCTATCTAGCAAATGACATACATATTTTGCAGAGAAAATATGAGAAAAGAGAAACATGAGAGAAAGAATGCAAGAATTCTCATTAACCAAATGAATGAATGATAATTTACACATGATATACTCTGTATAACTCAACTAATGTGCACTGAAGGAGACTCCAATGCCCCATAGTGGTGATATAGAGTGATCTGGACACACATCAACAATTGTAGGAGTAAACTTCCACCCAGTCTAGTCTCTCAGGCAGTTACGAGAGTTAACTGCCACCTAGTCTGAGTTAACTAGTCTCTCAGTCTTCAATTAACTGAATGAAACTGAGAGAAGTGAGGAGGAGATTAGGGAATCATGAGTAATGCGCTAGTATGGTGATAATCCTAAGGAAAATTCACATTAGTTGGTGATGATCCCAATGTTGCATGGTGATGATCCCAATGTGGCATTTAGACTCCACTTAACTGATCAAACTGAAGTATGAACTAGACAGAATATTCTCCTTAGACTATATGAGACTGAATAATGACTAGTAAACATAGGGAAAACCTTAGGATAAATAATTCCTAGGTGCGTGTGAAGTATCTCCAACAATATGGAGTGGTAAGACCTCCACTTGACCTTGAGATAGTTTCTCTGGAAAACATCACTACTACTGGCACTTCTCCTTTGTGGGGAACATCGTTGACCCATGTTACCCCATCACAATAGCTTGTGAATACAACTTTTTTTCTCGCCTCTCTAGGTGCACATGTGTATACACCAAGTGATTTACTTGGATGTTCTATACCATTTCCCTCTAGTAAGGTGGCCAACAATGTTGCTGCCTCGAGCCCTAAAACAAGTAGCTTGTTTTCCTCCCTTCCAGTCAAGTAGGTAATAAAATGATAGTCACACCAATTGTTCATCCTACACAAACTATTCAAATTGGAAGGACTTCCATACCTCTCACTGGAACGAAAGTTACAACTAGGGGGAAACCCTCAACTGCAGGGAAATCTTCAACATGGGGGAAACAACCACCTTGGGGACAAAAAACAACTTGCAGACAACAAGTAGCTTGGGGAAAAAATCCATCTGGGGGGAACAACCAGCTTGGGGAAAAAAAATATCTAGGGGGAAACAACCAACTTGGGGACAACAATTTGTTGGGGAGAAACAACTAGCTTGGGGGAAACAACTAGATTGGGGAAAACATTCAGTTGTGGGGAAACAACCAGTAGTTGGGGGAAGGGACACAACCAATTTGTTGGAAGCAACCAATTTCGGGGAAATTCCTTACTAGAATCTAACCTCAACTCTAGGGAACACTATTCCGACATGACCTACATGCCTTTATACTAGCCTATCGTATTTGGGCTTTTCAAATACTCCATGGGGTCAACCTAATCCAACAGGAATCCCTCCACATTGAGATACTCTTGCTCAACCTTAGAACCCCATGTTTCCTACTCCCCAACCCTCTCAACAATAATATATGGGAGGACCATTAGGTGTTACAATTCCATCATAGCCTGTATTTGCAACCAAACTAACAACTTCCCTTTTTTGCTACATTATATCTTTCGTATTTCTCATGTTTGACTAACAATCCCATACAACATGCCCTATTTTGGCCACCAATCCCTATCAAACTATTTTTCAATATCCCGGAGTTCGACGGGAAGCCTGGAGAAGATCCTAACAACCATGTAATGAACTTCTATCTTTGGTGTTCTTCTAACTCCTTGATGCAAGATTCCATTTGATTAAAATTTTTCCAAATAATTTTCATTAGTTCAACAACAAAATGGCATATCAAGCTACCATGAAAATCCTTTTTTGACTTTAATTATGTTTTTATGGAATTTTTGACCCATTTCCAAATGCGAATCTGGTATGAGACCGATACCAAGCTTCTAAACTCACTTAGGAAATCGACCTCCTCCCATATATCTGATCATATTCATGAATGGAGGTGGTGAAGATGGTTGATTAAAGCCACAATTCCATACCAACTCCTAGTAGATTGGTTTACTAAGTCACTTTTTCCACCCATTGCTAGAAATGTTGCCATGGGAGGTTTTGATATTGAGGAGCAAGAAATCAATCATGCTTAATATTTGGACTTCAAATATTCCCAATTCGACATACTCTTTGAACTAATTCCTCATGATCATCTCTCGTTGAACAATCCTTCGAGACTATCCCAAGAATCCCATGCCAATGTCATGTTACGTTCCACAAAAATACAATATACGACCCAATCAACTGGGAAACAAGTCCATCTAGCCTCCACCCCAGCCTCATCCCAGACTTGTACCAATACAAAATTTTCTCCCTCTCTTGCAAAAACCTTTGATGTGAATGTAGTTCAATACACTTCATCTCAACAATCTATAGGTAAGAAGAAAAATAAGGGTAAATCTAAGAAATATTCTAACTAGTAGGAGAGTACAAAACCTTAAATGACTGCTGACACAAAAAAGAAAATAATGGAAAAGTTTCCCTACATAATTTTGATGGATGACCATTATACAAAATACTATCCTCATCATGAGGAATTCACCAAATTTTTGAAGGGAAACTCTTAATTGGTAGTGTTACCCAACCCTTTACCACCTCAACAACAACAAATGCTTTCCCAAAATCCTACCCCTAGGCAAGGGGGAAATGCAGGTCATCCTCACTATGGGGATGCTTCCTCAAGCGCCACTATATTTATGTGTAACAAGATGGTTAGTTTAATGACTATAGAAAAGACATATATCACTCCTCTAGAAAATAATGCGAATGAAAATGGAGGTGCTCTTGACTAGCCCTCCACCTCCACCACTCCTCCACCTTCTGGCCCTCTTCATATAAATAAGCATATTTCTGACTCAATGTTGCACCCACCCAAGAGCAGAATTTGAAATTTTATTTTTAATCAGAGTGCTCACGTCGCCCAAAACTACAACATATTTGAAAATTTAGCACATGCACCTTGCGCTATGTCAACGCTCGAAGTTCTACAAAATTGCCCCAGACAACATAGAACCATGTTGTCATCCATTTGAAATGTGGATCCAAAGGCATAAATATTATTATGTTTAATGTGGAATACTTTAAACTAAGGTTCTCCCACCACCTTGTGTTCCAAATTCATACCATCGTTTGTGGGAAAAATATTCATCATATCGTTTTAGATGAAGGATCCTCAACTTGAGTCATGTCTTTATTCTATTGGAGAGCCATTGGATTTCCTAACATGAACCTACCTCAACCTACTTGTAAACAATTTTATGGATGTGGCTTCACACCTTATGGGATTTTACACTCCTTACCCATGGAAATAGGAGTAAAACCCATTTTTATTGATGTATAAGTGGTAGACGCACTTTTGGACTATAATTTATTACTTGGTCGTAGTTGGTTTTATGCGATGACTATTGTTTCCTCTTTGATTTTTCACCTGTTTCAATTCCCTCATCAAGGGGAAATTGTGACTATTGACCAATTCGATTAATACACATCAGATATCTACAACAACAATGCTAATAATATCTCTTTCCTGGGTCAGTCCAATCTTGAGTATGAGAGTGTAGGGGTAGGTCTCCTCAAGGATTCCTCACTCATGGGAGTTTTTCCCTTGCCTACCCCTGATCTCCCACATCACGTAGCTACGATAAAAATGCTTTTAGATACGATGGAATGATACCCTAAACCATTTGATCCTTTGGTAGTACCTATCCCATCTGAACTTGAATCACTAGGTGACACCATGCCACTTATTCCAATTGAGGCCATGTATGACACGATTAAATACACATCTTACATTTCAGATTTTGATGACCAACATCTTGAGGCATCATATCCTTAATATATACCATCCTAGCTCAACTCCTCTCCCTCCTCTCTTTATTATCTCATATGGAATTTTCCATCAGATGAATCCATAATGGATATTATGATCCTAGAAGAGTCACCATGGGAAGATTACCATCATTAGTCATATTTTCTTCCAAATATGGATATAGTAGAGAAAAAATTCAAATCCATTGTTTCACCTGATATTGTAAAAAATCCTCAGTCCCCCATGCTTACTCAAGACATTTTTTTTGAGGGGAATTTAGGGAATATAAAAATAACCATTTCTATTTAAATATCAGTGAAACCCGGTGTCGTGGAATATATTCAAATTGGCTAGAATTGCTCACCCATAGAGACTATAGAATAAATGACCTTATTTAAAGAATTTCGTGACGTTTTCATCTGGAGCTATCAAGAAATGTCAGGTATTGATCCCTCAATCATCATTCATGATATCAAAACCTACCTAGGATTCAAACCTATTTGGAAAAAACTTCACCCGACACACACTAGAAAGACTGCAACCATTAAGGAAGAAGTTGAAAAACTTTTGAAAGATAAATTTATTTACTTTTACCATTAATGGACTAGGTATCCAACAATGTTCTGGTCATAAAAAAGCAAGGGACTATTAGAGTTTGTGTTGATTATAGGGACCTTAACAAGGCTTGTCCCAATGACAATTACCCTACTCCCTTTTATCGACCACAATATCGATAAATATATTGGAAGTGTCATATTTTCATTTATCGATGAATTTTCTGGCTATAATCAGATCAATATACTCTCGTCTCACTAGCTCAAGACAACTTTCATCTTCCCTTGGGGGAATTTTTCCTATCGTAAGCTACCCTTTGGTCTTACAAATGTTGGGGCCACTTTCCATTGGGTCATGTCATATTCCTTTCACGATATCAAGCATTTTTTATATCCTTACCTCGACAATCTACCCACTCATTCATCTCATCGAGATGATCATATTCAACATCTTATAGCCATTTTTCTTCGATTTCATCATTGCAATATGCACTTGAATCTGCATAAGTGCATTTTATGTGTTGAAACCAGAAGACTCCTGGGCTTCATTGTCTCCAAATATGGGATTCGGTTTGACCCTTTAAATGTTGAGGATAGCTTATCCTTACTTCCTTTGACAACCCTACACCAACTCCAAAGTTTTCAAGGGAAGGAAAAATTCTTACATCGTTTCATCCATAATTTCACAGAAATTATGAAAGAATGTATGTGTCTGATGAAAAAGGATGCCATTTTTATCTAGTAAAACCAAGACAAACAATCATTTGATGATATCAAACATGCATTAATGAAATCTCTACTACTCCACCCCCCCAATGATACAAGAGATTACATCCTTTACCTTTCTGCCATGTAATTTTCACCATTGGAATGGTATTGGATCACTAGGATGAGAAAGACAAAGAAAATTTCATTTATTACCTAATTAATATCCTCATATGCCTTGAAATTCATTATTTTCACATAGAGAAGTTCTCTTTGGAAACATTAATTGTTGTTCAAATATTTCTCCATCACATTTTTCTTTGCAAAATATTAATCATTGTGTTGAGGGGTTTGAGATCCCTTTAACTCAACAGTAGGAACCAAACCCTCCTTAGAGGCCCAATTATACTCTGTAGCATTTGATGAGTGGAATGGTTCTCCAGATCTTTCGATCTAACCAATTTACCGATGAGCTTTACTTAGTGATTGACAGGATATCTTTCTGTGAAAGTTCCTCCTTCATATTTAATGTTTCTCTTTTTGTCTTTAATTTTATTAGATGAGTTTTATAAAGTAAGGTGTTATGGTATAAACCAACTGATAGAGGGGATTATTAAATACTGAAGAAGGATGAGCCTTGGATAACCCTCGTGCTCTAGCATGCAAACAACGATATTCACACTTATTACAAGTCTAGTAATAATACATTAACTTGCTGGTATTTCACACTGATTGAGATACAATTATTGAAAGAAAATACGCATGCAATAAGACGAGTGCAAGAAAAATAGTTTCCTTAGCTCTACCATCAATCACATATTAACACAACGATTCACTTTTCATCATTTAGAACAAAAGAACTGTTAAATTATTGAAAAAGATAGCTTATCAATATATTTAGAAACTCTTACTCATTACAGCATCATGTTGGCACAGAGGTAGACCCAGGGTTCAACTCTTAACAACGCACCAACAAAACCCCGAATACCGGCCCTTTCGATAGCACTTGTGAAGCAAGAAAAGTCTCACCCAAGGTAGAAGTAGGGGGGGTTACAGGATGCAGGTGTCTGTAACCAGGCTGGGACATGATTCTGTGATAAGAACACTTCATAGAATATTCTGTTAATGATTAGGAAGTGAACATGCAATAGTTTATTAACCTCATTAACACCACAGAGCATAATCAAGGACAAATAAGCGCAACAACAACAAATTATTATGCACCCTGAGCACTTAGTACTGTGAGTTAAGTGTAGCATTCATTTACCCTTTAACATAAGTAATTTACTTAAGCAACAAAATATATATTCATTACACATTACAATCAAAGCACTAAGCAAATGCATAACATAAATGACACTGCACAAAGCAAACCATGAGACACCAGATATACGTGGTTCACTCCAGGGTGGGGCTACGTACACAAACCACTTCTCATCTTTATTATTCGCCAAAATATTACATCTAGTCACTCATGTGCACTAAGCCATAGAGTTGAACTTCGCATAAGATAGGAGATCTGCGCACTAAGCACTAGATCCTCCTTCTTAAAATAGATCAAATACATAGAGCCAAAATCTCTTATCATGGCACTTAGCACCTGCTCCACACTGAGCATCACAAACACTAAGCACATTCTACAAAATCACATTTGAGCACAAAGCATCGACCGCATACATTCCTTCGCACACATAACTACTTCTTCTACAATACATTCCTCTTTATTTATAATTTACAAAATCTTACAATAAGTCCTAAACATGGGGAAAACCCATGGGACGACATCCCATAAACCCGTTACAAAACCCAGAGGACCCCTTATTGGGTCCACATAAACCTCAAAATAGGTGAGATCCGTGATCTCAGCTCCGCTTGGGTGCTCCTACTTAGACCAACGTGTTGAAGTCCAAAAGTGGGCCAAAACCTCCAAAATTGACCAAAGTTTCCCCAAAAATTGGTCAAGGGACAACACATCAACTGTTGAATTCAAAGATGGAAGTAGTTCCTCCTCAATCCAATCACATAACACCTTTGATGGAAATAAAATTTGTCTATGGTTCTAAATGAAACTTCTTAATTAAATTTGCTCAGAAATAATTATTTACAATTCTTAAAAAAGAGGGTCCTTACCCAAAACCATCCACCATTCCCAAAAGGTTGTTCACCCTATTTATAAATAATTACTAACTTAAAATAGCTACTAAAATTTTGTGTTAAGTAAAACAAAAGAAGGACACGTTTCACTTGATCTCTTTGTTCCCTTGATATTGTCTAGTGGTTCTACTAGAGTGGATGACTCTTCTCATACTCTTCCCACTTGACGGAGAGATCGTCGCATGTATTAACATATGGGAATCTGTGTTGGTTCATCGGGGATGAGAGGGTTTCCTTTATTTTTATTGCCTGTTCTTTATATCTGGTCATCTTGGCATTTAAATGCTACAGAACTACACAAGCCTTGATTGAATGTTCCATAAACGTTTGTACCTGACCCTGTGTCATGTTTGCCACTTGCACGATCTCTACTTCCCATAATGAATCCTGTTCTGCATGCCATTTGACTATGTCATGCAAGTCGACAAAGTCTTCGGGTGAGCCGAACTCTTGGAGGCTAATGTATTTCATCTCTCGATTGATATTTTCCCAGCTTCTTTCGCACTCAACCCACCTCTTTTGTATTTTTTGCTGAGGTTACTGGGCCATACTTACCCAGTATTCAGATGCCTTCTTGATCCGGGAGACGCTTCTATCCATCAACACTCGGATGCCATTCTCCTCTGTGTCTAAGCCCTTTTGTACTGCACCAATATAATTGATTCGTTCTATAACCTGGTATGAATTTTCATACCATATCTCCACATATTTACAGGTTTCCAGTGCCATGAGAGTGTCTTCTTGAAAATTGGCTACACATGTAGTGAAGAGATGTCTTTTGCTTGTGAATTCTCCATATGCATCTCATAATTCACTCTTCAGAAAAAATGTTTCTTGCGTTGAGTCTTGGTAATATTTTGCCAGATGGAATAGATGGTATATCTCCTTCTTTGTGGCAGCCAATTCCTTTTCATCTATATTTTCTTGATCTAGAGTAGCATCATTGATAACCACCCCTGCGTCGATTATCTCAATTGTGTTTGCATTTTCTGTGTTGAGAAACTTTTCTTCCGTGGTGATGAGAATTGCGCTATCTAGTGTGAGCCTCCTTTTCTTGGTTTTTCTCCTAATTACGGATTTCCTCTTCTTGTCGTAAGAAATCTCGTGTATATCGGTGACCTTATCCATGGGATCAAGGATTTTCTATTCTCCCTAGGTCAGAGTGTTGCCCATGCTTCCTGTCATATATATTTTCTATACGGCTGGATATTTTACTTCTTTGATAGGGGAAACTTCTATATTTTCCAATGGCTCGACCTCCGTTTGGTGTTCATCGGTTGGTGGGGTATCAACCTTAATTGGAGATACTGTCACATGCTCAAAACTCACTGGGTGATCAACTGTTCAGGTGTCGATCTTTAGCTATTGCAATTCTTCTTCTTGTTCACCAGAACCTAGCTCATCCCTGGAGTTGTCTTTTGGGGTCCCTGATATGTTGAGAAATTTAGTATCTAGGGTACTCTCAACCTCATGGTCTCCTTGCAGAGGGTTTAGAATCAAAGCATCAGAGGTTGGCGCAAATGATTTCCCTGGTTCTTTCTTCTCTGTAATTGGTACTAGAGTTATAGGTGAGACCTCTAAGCTCTTCATCATCATAGATAGTAATTAGATCAAAGAGGTTGTTAGGCAAATCCATTTCACCTGGTTTTCTTGGAATCTCATGCTCGGTTGGAATAGTCACCGGTAATTTGTCCCGTGGTGACGAAACTCTGGGGTTTTTTGGATCGATGGTTTCCTACAATGGGGTTGATTCTGATCCATTTAGCTCCTCTTCGATGTTGATTGGGTTGGTCGGGGTGATCCTTATTGGTTTTAATAGTTGAGGATCATTTTCTAACCTCCATATGACTATTTGGGATTTTCTAACAACAACTCCCCCCTCCTCTGTGTCTCTGTGGCTTCTGCTACTATGTTTTCTTGTCTAACCCTGAGGGCTTCTTGAGCCATCTGTTCTGTCATTTTGAATTTCTCATCCATACTTATAGCTTTGAACCTAGTCATATTTTGGTTAAATTTTCTCTGTAGTACCTCCTCCCAGTCCTAAGCACATTCTGTAAATATCTCGTCTTCAAACTTATCATGTGTGTATGACCAGTAGGAAGAGACTTGTGACTCATGCTAAAGAACTAGGCCTTCAGGGTCATGTTTGAGAAATCGACATGTTGGGAATCTATATTCCATCTGGATCAAACCCTCTTGTTTAAATTACACAATATCCTTCACTATGAAAAAACCTACATGAAAACCATAGGGTATGAACAACCGTTTCTTGTCCTTAACCAAAGTGGCATTATATCCCTGCAGGATGGTCTGGTAACAGATTTCTCCTACGATGAACCGGTCTGGGATGTGAGAAGGTAGTAAATGTGGTGCGTCGGTGGCCCTGAACACCCTGAAATAAGTCGTGGTTTCCTCTAGGTACCAATGGCCTACTTTTGAAATCATTTTCTTGGCCTCTACAAATAGTCTTGGGAATTCTTTCTTGAAAATAATAAAATAGACCCGAGCTATGAATTCATCCCAGATGAGAGCATAAGATTTTTTGTACCCATTTTCCCACAGAATGATGAAGTAGACATGTATAGGTAGCTTGACAACATTCCAGCTCAGATTCATGCTGTTGAAGACATTCCTTGTGCAAATTACGTTTAACAGATATGAAGCCATGTGAAAAGCGGGTGCTTCTCCATTTTTTGGTGTGTAAGCCTGCAATATGCTGGTGCTCAATTGTTTATAAATGATTGCTCCCCAGTTGAAGATACTCCCAAATATGGCCACAATGTATGTCAGGGGCATCCATTCCTCTGAGAACTTAGCACAATATCTCCCCCCATATAATCAAAAAATTACAGCCATTAAATAGATGTATGGCTCCCTTAGATTTGTTGTCCCATACTAGTCATTGCTCTGGTTTGTGAATTTTTTTTCTTTCTTCCACGAGGAGGCCATCAATTGGTTGGTGTCATGGAACACATAGAACTTCACTATGAAATCCATGTTTAACCACTCCTTTGGGTCCTTGATCTTGTAATATTTCTGGACCTCTGTCAGGAGAAACACAACAACACATATGTCATTCTCATCATTGAATAAGAACTTTATCGCATATGTATGATCAATTATCCACCCCAGAGTTTCAATACAGGGCAAGACTGGGGTTCAGAAAGATACCATATGTAGGCATGACCGCCAGATGTTCAGAAAATACTGGTCGTCGAGATCCATTACATCCGGGTCACTGTGGGGAATAAATTTCAGGTAATCTTCTCGGTTAATTCTGTTGAAAAAATATCCCCATTGCGGGAGAATTATATTTGACCCAGTGCTTGCTTCTATATCGCCAAAATAAGGAGGCTGAAAAAAAGCCTTCTTAGTTGACGGTTTGATGATAATTTCCTCTCCAATAGAAAATTTTAATTACCTTGCAGCGTCGGGAGAAGATCCTTCACCGACCAATGCTTCCTTCAATTTTGGTGCCCTTGGAGAGCGTCTGGTCATTGGCTTCCTTGGAGGCATTTTTTATGCAAAGAGAGTAGAGTTAGACACTGTTTTGCAGAGAGAATACTGATATATAAATAAAATGCGATCATCGAAATGATAAAATCAACACATACCTCTTCTTCACACTAGCTTAACTTGGTTTTGAAATTCTGAGAATCAAGTGCAACTCTTGAGACACTCTTTTCGCTTCTTCGACTACTCTGGAAATGAGAAACTTGTGTGAATAATTTTTGGGTTCAAAAATTTATTAGTGATTTAAATGAAGAGAATACTTACCTTGTCACATCAGTTCTTCAATTCGAGGGGTAAGTGTGGTTTTACAAAATCTGTCACCAAGATCTATATTATGCTCAAGATTAAATACTGTTGTAGGTTGGTGACATAGGAGCGAGATATATTGTGGTTCATTGGACATTTCAAATTATTGTTATTCATTTGAGGCACAGGGTAAAAATGTATGTGAATGAAACATTAATTGACCTATTAAATGACGAAATCTGATCTTATTTTGAGCTGAAAACATCCCATCATTTTGCTAATTTAAACAGGTGGATCAAGGGTCGATGTTTTCTCTTAGACAATGTTTGTTGATATATCTTGGAAGAAGCTCCGATGCCAATCCATCTTTCCATATAACGGTGATGTGGAAATGTTGACCTCGAAGTGAAATTAGAAAACAAGGAAACCTAAAGTGAATCAGGATGAAACTAAGCCGTACGAAGTGCCCATGTGACAAAGACATTCAATATTTTAAATTTGGCTCCTTCGCCTAAGAGTTTATTCGGGATTGAGGATTTTCATCATATATGTTCTTTTCCAAACAAGTCCTACCTTGCCGATGCCGAAGAAGTAACGAGGATCGTTGATCAATGACATGTTTAAACAAGTGTTCCCGAATTACCCCCCTCGAAACTTAACGATGCCAAAAATGCATCGGTGATCGGTGATCGATGATGTATCAATGTGAAAACTTCCACCATTTAAATATTTGGAATTCCACCAAATCCGAACAATGCATCGGTAATCGATGATCAGAGGTTTTTTTATGGCCTATGTTAGTATCTTACCCTTCCATACTTCATCGACGTCGATGGGATATCGACAATTTCCTGAAAATTCTTCGTGAACAATTAGTGCAGATCTACTTCATTTTTTATCGATGTCGACGATACATCGATGATTGGTGATTATTGTTACTATGTGGTAATTTTACTGCTCAAATTTTTTCGATGCCAAAAACAAGCACGTGCATCACAATTTTAGTTGTGAATTCTTAGTTAAAATGCCAAGTTATTTTTTATATACAAAGGTTTCACTTTGACAGGTCCAAATAAATCCAACTTGATCGATGATGAGACATGGAAACAAACTTAAAAATACCTACACAACGGACTCAATTCAGAAAGAAAAACAAAAGAAAACAAGTGGTACCCAAAAGAGAAAAAAATTTCATAAAATATTTTAGGGTGTGTTGAGTGCTTAACAAATGGTGATTCTCTGGGAGAAAACAAAAGGCTTAGCTTGTGCAAAAGTTGGTTGAGAATATAATTGGATTCGCTTCCATTAGAGTGTTTCTTATCAGTGTGTGTATAGCTTCCTGGGTTCATGAAGCAGGGTACGCCTATGGAGTTCCACCCTTTTTCCACCTTCCCTCCTTTAGACCATGACCCACACCCCTCTTTGACAAAATCTGGGTAAAACATTCACTCGCTCGAGGCTATTTTAGTTATCATTATTCCCTTTCCATGGTGTTTCTCCACTGCCAGTGAGCTTCCATAGCCCCGACAGAGTCATCCTGACGTCACATACCTTGCTCCACTTCCAGTGAGCTTCCATAGCCCCATTGAAGTTATCTACATACCCTCTCTAAATTTGCACTCGTTTTAATATAATTGATTTATTTATGGCAGAGATGCCCTAAGTGAGTTGGAGAGGAGGACATCTATTATCTGCAAGGTGAAATAATTAAAGTGAAATTCTTCCTAGCTCTATCTAGAGGTGCATGTGATCCTTTCCAACTAGCCGTCTTTCCCTTTGGGCCTTACCAGATCACTAGGAGGACATTTCATCACTTACCAAAGTTGTTTATTTTGCAAATACAATATATAGATCTCCTTTAAGAAATTTGTAATTTCCCAACATTTCTTATAATGCACGTAAGCGTAAGTTAGGAGCAGAGTTTTCTACACCATATTTATTAAAGTAGACCAATTATTTACAGAACACAACTTAATTACATGAAGATACCAAGCAAAAGAAAAGACAAAAATAAAAAGAAATTTGCAATCAGCCTGCCCTAAACCTACACTTTTATCCCAATCAAAGTATATTCTAACGAAACATGAAAAATACATTTTTTAACAGAAGTATTGTTTTTCAACTGATATGTTCCTGCCCCAATTTTCTCGGATACCTAGAAAGGTCTGGGCCATAGATTTTGAAACTTTGAATGTTTTCCCTTAGGTTCATTTTCTCTATCCCATTTCAGGACTAAGTCTCCTACTTCAAAACTCTTCTCCTTGGCCTTATGCTTGTCAAACCATATTTTAACTATCTTTTGATGAATGGTGAATTTATATTTTGTTATCTCCCTTTCCTCTTCAAGCATGATGACTTTATCAATTATTTGTTGAATAAATGATGAGGGTTGTCCTCTTTAAGCCTGAGAAAGCTGAAGTGATGGAAGATACAACCCATTTGGGAGAATGACTTCTTGTCCGTATACCAGAAAGTATAGGGAGTTCCCTACAAGTTCCTTGTGTGTTACTCTATCTTCCCATAAGGAATTATGAAGCAAACTATGCCAATTCCTATGATTGTCTGCGACAGTTTTCTTCAAGATCCTCACTAGATTTTTATTGGTTGATTCTGCCACCCCATTTCCTTGTGGGTAGTAGTTTAAAGAGTATCTAATTATGATTCCTTTGTCTAGAGTGAAATTTGTTAATAGAGTAGAATAAAAGTAAGCGACATTGTCAAAAACGAGAATGGAAGGCATCCCAAACCTTGTGATCAATTGGTGTTCTATGAATTGGATTACAACCCTTTCATTCACGTGAGTCATAGGGATGGCATCCCATTTTGTGAAATAATTAGTAGCATTCAATATGTATTTATGTTTTTTTGAAGAATTTAGAGTAATATCCCCTATGACGTCTATCCCCCATTGCTCGATCAGTCTTGATACGGTCACTGGTTGGAGTGGGACAACTTCCCTCTTTTCTCTACCAGTGCTCATTTGACAAGATTTATAGTTTCTAGCGTATGTATGGGCATCCCTAAATAGATTAGCCTAGTAATAATTGGCTCTTAATATTTTGTGAGTTGTGGTATCTCCTTCAAAGTTCCCACCCATAGGACCACAATGGAGCTCCCTCAGAATATTTTCTTCATTTTCACATTCGAGACATCTCAAGAGTACTCCATCATAATTTACGTGGAAAAGTACTGAATTTATGAGGTGATATTGCAAAAATTTTAGCCTGAGATCTCTCCTTTCCTTAGGGATTAGGTTTTTTTGGAAAGTCCCATGATGTAGGAGATAGATCAATTTCCCATAGCAATATTCTTTCCTTGGGGGAATGTATAAATCTTCACTGCACCATAATGCTAATTCATTCTCCCACTCGGGGTCTTCATTTATTAGATCTTGGGCTTCTGTGACCATTTTACACAATCATTGTCCCTTAATTAATTTGGCAGGTTTTATATATAGATCAAATTCTTGTACAACTACCATCCAATTTCCCCTTCTCTTTCCCATCTCCCGTTGAGTGAACAGGGATTGGACTGCGGGATGAGGCACAATGACTTTGGTGTGATTTTTTAGGATGTAATATCTGAAATGTTTTACTTATTTGTATACCACATCAGCCAGTTTGTCCATAGTAGGTTAGTTCAATTCGGCTCCTTGGAGATTAGTGCTCATAAATGATACTGATGCCTCATTGTTGTCATCATCCTTCTGGGTCAATACTGCAGCTAAGGATTGGTCGGAGGAAAAAGTATAGAGGAAAACATATTTACTAAAGTCGGGACTTCATAGAATCAGAGCTTGAGAGATTGAAATATTGATATTATTGAAGGAGTCTTTCCTCTTGTCATCCCACTTAAACTCTGCATCCTTGTGAATCATTTTTTTAAGGGTTTGACAATTTCAGTGAAATTGGGTGTGAACTTCTCACAAAATTAATTTTCCCAAAGAAGGATTGCATAGCCTTTTTGTTATGGGGCAAGGGAAGATGAGATATTGCCTTTATTCGTTCGGGATATATACAAATTCCTGCTTGAGATATAATATGACCTAGTAGTTTTCCTTCCTCGACACCAAATATAGTTTTCTTAGGGTTTAAATATATTCCATATTTCCTACACCTTTCAAAAGTATGGGTTAGATGTTGTATGTGGTCTTCTCTGCTCTTTGAATACAAAGTCATGTCATCCAAATATACTACTACACATTTGTTAATCAATCCCTAAAAAGCTATGCCCATGGCCCTTTGGAAGGTTTCCCCTGCATTAATCAACCCAAAGGACATGTGTTTATAAGAAAAAGTTCCCCACTTGGTTTGAAAGGTATTCTCCAATCGGTCTTCCTCCAAAACTAATACCTGGTTATAACCTGAGAAGCCATCTAGAAGGGAAAATATTTCAGAGCCAGACACGGTCAACAAGAGTTGTTCCATGGGTGGGAGTGGGTACTTAACATTTTCTGATGCCCTTTTAAAGTTTCTGAAATCTACACACAAGTGAATCTCCCCAGACTTTTTCCTAACAGGAACCAAATTGGCTACCTAGGCAGAGTGTCTAACCTGAAATATGATCTTAGCATCTAACAATTTCTTTAGTTTTTGATACATCAGGGGTTCCAGAGATGGATGGTACTTCCTAAGATTTTGCTGGAAGGGTTTTACTCCAGCTTTTAATGGGACAACGTGATGGATAATGCGAGTGCCATAAGTTTCTAGTTCTCGGTAGGACCATGCAAATACATCTTGATATTCTCTAAAAAGTTTTAGATATGCTTTCCTATCTTCTTTAGACATTGTTTTACCTAGATTGACATTCTTAGGGTTTTCCTGGGTTCCTAGGTTTATAGTCTTGTATATAGGACATGAACTCCATGTTTTTGTATTCTTTGACCCTTTAAATCATTCCCTCAGGTCGAAAAGGTTCTCCGAATTGGCTACCCATTTTGGTCTCATGTGGAATTTTGGTTTATTATTAGTGTGATTTGTTCCCTTATTCTGTTCATGGAAATCAGTTTCTGCCAATTTCTCTTGGAATACCTCATCATCAATAGCCAAATCCTTAAAATTCTCTTGATTAGTTAGAAAATCTAAAATCTGTTCATCTCTTTCAAAAACCTTCCAATTATAAATATTGTTGGGTACTCATGGTTTGTAGAGTAGTTCCACAGTGAACATGGAGGCTTCATAGTCTTCTAAAGGGGACAACCTTGAGGCTGCAGTGGCTAGGGAATCAATAAGACTATTCTTTGTCCTGGGAACAATAGTAATATTGAAGGCCTCAATTTTTTTTATTAGTCTATGCACCTCTTGTTGGTAATTTCTCAAGTGGGGTGAATTGGAATGGATAATATTCTTCACTTTCCTTACGATAATTTCAGAGTCCCAAAAAACTTTCAGTTCTTTAATGTTTAAGTCTATGGATTTCTTCAATCCTTGAACTAGAGCTTCATACTCAGTAGTTTTATTGGTGCATTCAAATTCTAGTCTGTAGGATAGGAAATTTTTCTTCCCCTTTGGGTCAATGAGAATGCATATTGCTCCTGACCCTTCTTGTGATTTAGACCCATCGAAGTACAATGTCCAAACTTGTGAGAAAAATTTAGCAACTCCTTCAGGCCTAGTTATTTTCTCATATCCGTATACCTTGTTTGTTGTTTCCAACAGAGGTTCATGAAAGAAGATGCTTCATTCTACTGCTACAAGTAGATTCACTTGAAAATTAATTTTGGAGTTTTGAGTGAGAAGTACATTGGATGAGAGGGGGGAGAAATTGCCGAACTCAGAATCGTAAGAGTAGTTTCCTAGCACGGGGAAATTTGTCGACGAGGGGTTTGTTGAAGGATTCTAAATCCGTGACAATATGTTTGATAGATCTTTACCTATTGATCCTAATCATGTTTTCATGTCCCTTTAATGGAAACTAGAGGTGAGCCCAATCCATGCTAAAGTATCCATTAAATTTCTTGGACCAATCTCGACTGAGTAGCAATCCATAAGATTTTGGGATATCTACTACAATTATGTCAATTACTTGAAATTTTTTTGGGTGTGTAACCATTATGATCATGACATCCTTAAGTTCCCCAATAAATTTTACCCAAGTCCTATCTATTTTTATAACATGTTTATCATTTTTGAGCGGGATCACGTTCAATTTCTTGCAGATTGACAATGGCATGACATTGGAGGATGCCCCTGAATCGACTAAGAAATTATGCAGGTTTCGGTTGAATAATTCAAACGTTAAAAGGAAAGGTGGGAAAAAAGGCTTTCCTCTTTTGTCTAAAGAGCGAGCATTCACATTTGGTTTTTTCTTTAAATTTGTGGGAGATGGGACCTCACCTAGGTCAGTTCTCGTTATAGGGGCTTCTATTGACTTTAAGGCCTGTAATAGAAAATCCTTTTGTTGGGGAATCCTGCACATGTCCATGACCGACACATTAGCCTTCAACTTCTTTAAGTCTTCTAATATGTTGTAGTCCAGCTTAGGTGCTTCCCATGTGTGTATGCTTATAGGATTTTTTTCGGAGACATAAGGTTCTTTCGAGTGATCGACCGCCTGTTTCCCTCTCAAGGATTGGACAATGATGAGATCATTTGAGATTGGTTGACCCTTACTTCGCAGTTTTATGACCAAAACCTCAGCAGGTGGGTCTTGGACCTCAAATACATCGTCAAGAGGCATTGGAAAATCAGGATCCCACAACAACATGGTTGTTTCTTTCAGTAACTAAACTTCTTCCTGATCAATGATGTTCACCACTGAGCCGCTTGATTGTTCGGTAAGAAAAACTTCGTCTAGGAACCAATTGGCCATTAAATTCATAGCGTGCACCCATTGGGGACAATATTTTTTAGAATGTTTCTCTTGATGGTACATACAAAATGAGTTAGATTCTACATTACCCAGGTCGATGTTTAAGTTGGATGGGGGAGGCTCAATTACTTTGACAGGTGGGTTTCTTTTAAAAAATGGTTTATAAGGCCTTTGAACTTGGTTTCCTTCCACGATGCTTCTTTTCATGTCTACGATTTCATTCAAAACTTTATTTATCATCCGTTCTAGGTATTCTATGTCCCCACCTCCTTTTTGGTGACCTTGTTATGTTTATTTTCCCATGGGTCTATTCAACAAAATTCTTCTTCTAGGTGGAGGTTGAACTTCCTTATTAACTAGTGAGGCTTGGCCCTCTTTTCATCCCTTCATTTGGAATTCAATCATTTTGGTTTCCTCAAAATTTTCACCTAGGGTATGTTTGGAAGCCCTTTTCACAAACATGGAAATGGAAGCGGGGAGAGAATTAGCATATACCTCAATCTGCAACTCTTGAGTATGTTGGAAGATTGGTTGTTTTCATTGATGTTAACCCTAGTCATGGGTTTTGGACAACAATATTGATAAAGGTATTTGTGTTGATTAAGGTTGGTTGTCATTGATGTCAACCCTTGAAGAAATACCCGTAGAACAAAGGTTTGGGTAATGGACCCAATAGTGTTTGATGTGAATATGACTCATTATTTTTTTTTCATGGTTGATAAGAAGTAAATATGGATGAACTCCAAAGTGGTCCCCTTATGGTGAAAGCCCTCACGGAAGACTTGCTGTGGAGTGAAAAACCCATGCTTATTATTGGAATAATGAGATGAAGGAAGAGATGAATTGTGGGGAGAAAATATCCTAGATGGATAGTTCTTGTCATGTCATTCCGGTGGTATGTGAGCATACATAATTCCTCCTGATTAGAGAGTTATGGCCATGTGAAGTTGGGAGACCCTAGGTTTGGGTAATGGACTCAAGTTTGTTGATGGGTGCTTGTCCCTTGAGTTATGATATATTTTCAGATAATACTATTCTATATGGATATTACATGTCATTCATTTCTGGTAGCATGTAGAGCGTCTATAACTCCTCACGGTTTTGAGAGTTATGGCCCTTACAGAAGTTGGAGGACCCTCATATGTCATCTAGAAGCTAAAGGTCAGTAATCAAAGTGGTTTAAGAGATTTTTAAAGAGTAAATAATAAAGTGAAGTGATGAGTGTATTGCGAATTCAAATTAGATACAAAATAAATTATTTCAATAATAATTTTAATGGAGAATTAGAGTGGACCCAACCCTAAGGAAATAAGGAGAGAAGTGGAGACCAAAGTGACCTGAAGATGTTTTAGAAGTGAGCTACTTTGAGAGTATAAATAAGGGCAAGGCTCTCTAATTTTAAATCACACACTTGTGAATATTGAATATATAGGTGTATAGAATTGTACAAATGATATATAAATGATTTTTGAGGAAAGAGAATGAAGAAGAGGTACGAGAAATGCAAAGGAGGATAAATTCTTTTGATATGGTGATTTCTGAGTATGTTATTTTGGTCATCTCACCATTTTTATATAATGATTTAGATTCTAAAATTGATATGAAAGTGAAAACACATATCCAATTATCACGTGGTTAAGGGTGAAAGCTTGTGGGTTGTGTTATTTTGGGATTTACACTCTGAGGAAAATAGGGTTTGTGGCCAGATCTGAAACTAGTCAAAATCGGTGTTTGAATTAAAAGCGTCATAACTATTCATACTTGAGATCAAATTGAGTTAGACAAAATGATTTGGTTGGATACAATTTTTAGTATGTTTAGTAGGAACACTTGTAGATGTTTTCATCAAATATTTTGTCTTGGGAACGTACTCTACAAGACAACTCTCTAGAATAAGCCCGATTCAACAAAGGTATGCCATTTTGCTATAACTCCTTTTGATAGGTTCCAAGTGCCACTTGGAGGAATTACATAAAACACTGTGAATAACACATTGTGTATGAGTTTTGAATCTTTATACACTACAAGGTTCAAAGTTATATGATTACTTCAAAGTTATTTTTGTTATTGTCAAAACAAGGAAGGCATGAGACTAAAGAAAAAGTTTGATGAAATGATAGTTTCTTGTTGTTAAAAGTTAAAGAAGGTTTTTAGGAATGTGATAATATAGACCAGGTCTATTCTGAGAGCTAAATCATAGTTGGATGATCAAATTGATGAGGAGCTTTTGGTTGTGTACATGTTGAGCACATGGTTGAGACAATAGTTGATGAGTTGACACATATACATGAAGTGTATAGTTGATGATGTTGGTACATATTGATGATTCATAGTTGATGTTAATTAAAATACATGATTGGAACATACTTGGTATGGTGTGGATACTTGTTATTTTATGGTATAGGTTGATTACAAGTTGGTGCTGGTTGATGCACTTGTTTATAGTCTGAGTTGGAATTATGTTGGTGCATAGTTGAAGTGCACTTGTTTATAGTCTGAGGAGTTGATTCTGTGAGTTGATGCATGGTTCAGATTTGTGGTACACATGTTTACAATGGTATATCTCAAAGTGATAAGCGTGTGATGGTTCCATCATTCTACTTCCTACTTGAGGGTGGTAGGATGGGCAAGGACAAGTGATTATAGCCTTCATTGTAGCTGGAGACATTGGGGGTTGTAGCCTCCTTAAGTTTGTAGCAGAGAGATTTGAGAGTTAGGCCATTTCGGGTTGTAACCCTATAGAAAATAGAGGGGTTGGATCCTCTCCTTCCTGTTGTAGCTAAGAAACAAAGGAATTTGGTGCTTCAATGAATGTAATTCTTCAAGACATATAAGAAAAACATTTAGTGTGTTTCTCGGAATTTGGGTTTCCATGTAAAACAATGAATTGTGTATGTGTGTGATTTTTTATTTATTCACTCATTATTGGATAATAATTTACATTGATATAAAAATTGAAAAGTTGTAATTACGTTATTATGATTCACCCCATCTCGATGTCCAGCAATTTGGACATGAGAGGACAATTCCCATCTTCAGATAGTTAGTATAATGTTGACAAATATCTATCAATATCTCAAGCAAATCAGACAAGAATCTCAATGAATATAACTTTTTTTCTAGAACGATTAGGATGGTGAAATCTCTATGGTATTGAGAAGATATATCAGGGTACCTCACATTTCAACTCTTGATTCCTGATAATTATGGAGATACACTGCATGGAAGATAGAGGGTTTGTGAGAGCAGTCCACGAGAAGCTAGAAAGTCCAATAAATAGGTGTTCAGTAAAAGCAGTCCTTAACTTCTTCTTAGAGAATAAAATAAAGAGTGGGATAATTTCATTGGAAAGAGTATGAACTGAATTTAGAACATGAGTTTGAGAATGGGATGTTAATTATTGAAATCAGCGGTGCATTACATTGCAGAGTTCACTCTCTGAATAGACAGTGAATAAGAGTCTACCATTCTTTCTATAACACTGGGGAGGATTAAAGGGTGAAAATTGGAGAGTTTAGAGAATACATTGAGTAATAGTATCTATAGGATCAGAATACTCCAATAATTGAATAATTTCATAAATTTAAAAAGTCTCATATGAAAACATTATAGGAGGGTTCTTGATGAGTGGTTGATAGTGATGATTTAATGTAAAAGTTTTATTATCTCTATACTTGGGTGGAAAGGGAAGGGGCAAGGGATGGAGGTTGAAATCTCTTGATATTGGAGGATTGTATCTTCCTCTTGAAGTTTTATCACTCAGCACATTTTGAAGTTGTAGCTACCTTTGAAGTCATTACTTCCCTTGAACAACAACAGTTAATTCTCATATATTGTACATGGTGGTGTATTGTGGTGTGTATTGGTGTAACTCTTATACTATTCATTTCTCATTGAATATAGTTGAATGGTTTAAGTATAAGTTGAAAAGGGTTTTAAATTTTATGATCTTGATTCACCCCCTCTCAATATCAACAATTGGAATGGGCAGGTTGCCTTGAACAATTTAATACTTTGGAAGGAAAATCCTAGCAGAGATGGATGACCATGAGAACATTTCAAGGATTCAAATATTTGATGGAATAAATTATGCATATTGGAGTTATAGAGTGAAAACTTACCTATTGTCTTTGGGAGTAGACATTTTGTAGTCAGTTGTAAATGGCTATGTCATCCCAAATGCTCAACAGGTCAAATGAGAAGTATCTTATGAGTTGTAATTCAAAGCTAGACATGTTATTCTAGAAGCATTGGCACTAACCATTGCTAACAAAGTGATGGGATACAACTGCCTAAAGAGGGTATGGGACAAACTCAAGAATATCTCTGAAGGTGATCCAAGTTCATGGGTCAAGCTTCAGCGACATAGAGTAGAATTTGAAAATTTAGAGAATAAAAGGGAAGATATTGCAACCTATGTTCTTAGAGGTGATGAAGTTGTCAATGCTATCATAGGACTAGGTGAAGAGCTACGATGAATCATTGGTTGTACAAAGAGTTGTGAGATCACTTCTCTTGAAGTATGATGCCTAAAGGTCTCATAAATTGAAGAAATTAGGGACTTGACAAAATGACAATGGATGAATTACATGGGACTCTTATGGAATATGAAATGAGAGCAGTGCAGTGACCAGGACAAACAATGAAGCAGCTTTTAAAGCCATAAAGAGACAAAATAGGGATAATGACCTTGATGAAGAAATAACAAATTTAGTAAAGAAGGTTCAGGAAAGGAAGTGAAGATAACAAGGTAGTCTCTCAAATGCTTTAATTGTGTGGTAAAATATGACATGTTATTTGAAAGTTACCTTCTCAAGAAGTCTCAACACAATAAAAGGCTTCCACTCAGGATGATGACATCTTCCTCGGATGAGAGGTTGATGGAGAAGATAATGATGGAGGAGGAAGTCCTCTTCATAACCCAAAACCAGTAGTCATAGGAATTCCTAAAAGGAAAAGAATAAATCATTTGTAGAAGATTTAGATGAAGAAAACAACCTTGAATCCTTTTGGGGATACAAAGGAAATACAGTGAACAAGAAGATGAGAATCTTGAAAGTTGAAGGATGTTGGTAATGAAGCTTAGAAACAAAGTATAATACTAAAAAGGTGAGTGGTATTTGTTAAGAGAGAATTACAAGCAGAAAGAGACCATTAATGGCTTAAGGAACAATTCAGAGATTATGAGAAATTGAAATCTTAATTGGATCACACAAAATGGGGGCTACTATTGACAACAAAAGGGTTGAAGAAGTTGAAAGAAAAGCACTGAAAAATTAGATGGATCCTTAGCAGTCAAAGATCTAAAAACGACAAGACAAGACTAGGATCTGATAGTAGGTTTGAGAACAACAAAACAAAGGAAGTTGAAAATGATGGAACCAACACTCTAGAACAAGTTTAACAACAATATAGAAGACTAGAATTAGGAAAGGAATGAGACATCAAGGAAATCCTCTCCCATTAGGTATGAAGAAATCATTATAGAAAGAAACTAGGAAAAGGAATAGATCATGTAACCAGGATGGACCACACAAAGAGATCACTTACATGAGGGTATCGAATTTATTTCTTGGACATTGTTATGCTTGCAGAAAATTTTTTGGAGACAAAGACGTTAATTGTAGAATCAATGAAAGGAACGAATACACAAGAAACATGAATGGTGTAGCGAGGAAGATATGGAAATAGCGTGGTTGTCAACACTTAAGTTATAATTCATTTTACTCGTTGATGGGAAAAAATATTGTATGATACAAACTACAATTATCTTGGTCACAAAGCTTGTGGGATTAGAATATGAATGAAGATGTCCCTATACCAACCAAAGTATGGAGAAGGAAAGAGATTCAAACAATGAATATTGTCGAAAAGCATTGTTGAAGAATTTAAATAAGAAGATGAATGTTACACTTAGCGGTGGATGTTCTTCACACATGACCGAGGATCAAGAGAAATTCACCAACTTGAAAGAAAGGGTGTAATGTTGCATTTGGAGATGACTCATCGCCAAAATACTTGGAGAAAGTGTAGTAAAGCTTGGAAGAAAAAATGAAATACAATTGGTTGAAGACTTGAATCATAATATATTCAGTGTTAGTAAAATGTGATCAAGGATGCACTCTTTCGTTTGATTCCCAAAAATGTAAATCAGAGAAAATGCTTCGGAAGATTGGTTACCTAAAGTACAATAAGAGGAACAAAACAACATATACATCCACATAGACATGAAGAAGAGAGAGAGGCAGAAGCCACACAAAGGTTCCAAGGAAGAAAATGTCCCAAAGACAAAAAATAAGGATGAATTATTATTGGGTACATGACTGGGGCATTAAAGAGAGTTACATTTTTCCATTAAAAACAGGTAGAAGCCCTAGCATTATTGATGTCAAGGGGGAGAGAATTGGGATAATGATGATAGGGGAACATGAGTGTTATACCATCAATGACAAAGGGGAGATTGGAAGATTGGTTGTTGTCATTGATGTTAACCCTAGTAATTGGTTTTGGAACGCAAGATTGATAAAAGTATTTGGACATTAAGGACAATGCACATGCATATACAACACTATAGTACATAGTATACATCATGTGTGTGTTGTTTTCCATTGGTATGTGCGTCACGTGGATCCCTCTGTGGTTGAGGAGAAATGAATTTTTGAGATGACAAGTGAATTGAAGAAGGAAGTACATGCAGGCTCTGAAGATAATTAAAATACAAAAGAATTACAAAATAGAATTAATAGAGGTCAGCCTAATGTTAAAAGGAAGTGACATAAATGGTATAAATAAACATCATTATACATGTTGATACAATTCAATTTAGGAGGAAATAAGAAGTAAAAGAAAGTAGGATTTCAAGGGAGGATGAAGTCTTTTAATTTTGTGTATCTAAGGTATGTTGTTTGAAGGTCATCTTACCATTTTCTATAGAAATTTTTTTTACAAATTATTCAGATGGGTGAAATCTTTATGGTATTGAGAATAAATATCAGGGTACCTATGGTAAAATTTCAGCTCTTGATTCTCTATAATTATGGAGATACACTTCTGGAAGATAGGGTTTGTGACTGATCTGAAGCTAGTGATAAGCAGTGTTTCGAGTAAAAAAAATCATAAATTATTGTAAAGAATCCAAAAATGAAGTGGGATAAATTTCATTGGGAAAAGAATACATATTTAGTTTCTTGTGTGCAAGTTTCAAGATCAGATGTTAATTGTGGTGGGCATTAAGTAGGATTCCTCTCTGAATAAGACCCAATTGAATAAAGTCTACCATTCTTTCTATAACCTCTTTTGGGAGGGATATAAAGAGGTGAAAAGTGGAGGAGTTTCATAGAATACATTGGTGTATTATCTATAGGATCATAATACTCAGAATTGAATAATTGCATAAATTTAAGAAGTCTGTGGAAGCATTATAGGGTTCTATGTGATGATTGGTTGATAGTGATGATTTAATGTAAAGGATTTTTGTATCTCTGTATTCTTGGGTGGAAGGAAGGGCAGGATGGAGAGTTCAAATATCTCTTGATATTGGAGATGATTTAATGTAAAGTTTTATTATCTCTCATATATTCTTGGGTGGAAGGAAGGGGCAAGGATGGAGAGTTCAAATATCTCTTGATATTGGAGGATTGTATCTTCCTCTTGGAGGTTTATCCCTCCATTTACATTTGGAAACTATAGCTACCTTTGGAAGTCATTACTTCCCTTGAACAATAACTATTGGTTATTTCTCATATATTGTGCATGGTGTATTGTGGTGTATTGGTGTAAATCTTATACTATTGTTAATTTCTCATTGGATATAGTTGAATGGTTTAAGTATAAGTTGAAAAAGGTTTTAAATTTTACTTGATACTGATTCACCCCCCTCTCAGTATCAACATAGTAGGTTTAGCTTCGGGTTGAAATTTGTTCGGGATAGTGGTAAACCGTTGATTGAAATATTTAACCTTCTCTTTTGAACTTATGGTGGCAACGAAAAATTAAACCATTAAAGCTCTTGTGGTGGTTTCTTCTACAAATTTGTCTAAGAAATCATTTTGAAACATTGTCCAACTAGTTATGGGTCCAACAGGAAAGTTAAAATACCAAGTTGAGGCTAAATTATCAAAGGTATAGGGAAAAATCCTACACACTACATACTCATGTTGTACGTTCATCAGTATTATAGCTAGTATGAACTTTTTAATATGGTCTTCAGGAAATCCAAAGGTTTTAGGGTCATATTTGGGAAGCAATTGTTTTGGATGTCGGGGTAGGTTATGTACCAAACTTGGGATTTCTAGAGCATCTCTGGCCAATCATGGTTGATTATTTTGAGGTTGATTCCCCCTTTCTTCATTGTTATTGTTATTATCCTCCATGTCATCTGATTTCGAAGCTGAGTGATCCAAGTTAGACCCTTCCTCATCAAATTTGAAATTGTTAGGTTCAGAGTAGTTACCAGTTGGTGTTTTGAGGACCAGATTAAGGGGTTGTTTGATCTTAGTGAGGGAAAAATCTATTAGGTCTTCTACTGTGTGGACAAAAACCTAGTTAGGGGTGTCAAAAACTAGTCTGTTGACTTGTTTTCTACGAGGAAGTAATAGAGCTAAGGGTAAGGATCCAATTTCTCAGGCGTAAGCTCTTGTGATTCTTCTGAACTAGTTCAATTCCTTGTGGGGAAGAGTGTAAGATATTTCAGGGAATAAGTGGTCTACTTCCTTGTGCTCAAGGGAGTTACTTGTTCAGGGATTACTCTCTGTATGTGGGCTGTATTGAGATAGCCATGCATTTGGTTTGTTTTGAATATGTAGGCTACATGAAATATATTATCAAAAATGTCATTATCCATTCATTTGTTCATGCCCTCCTTCTAGCGCCAATTCTATTGAGGGGTCCAAGATCCCTTTAACTCAAGAGTAGGAACCAAACCTCCCTTAGAGGCCCAATTAAACTCTGTAGCATTTGATGGGTGGAATGGTTCTCCAGATCTTCCAATCTAGCTAATTTACCAATGGGATTTAATAGTGATTGACAGGATATCTTTCTATGAAAGTTCCTCCTTCAGATTAAACATTTCTCTTTTTGTCTTTAATTTTATTAGATGAGTATGATAAAGTAAGATGTGATGGTATAAACCAACTTATAGAGGGGATTCTTTACTACTGAAGAAGGTTGAGTCTGGGATAACCCTCGTGCTCTAGCGTGGAGACAACGATATTCACACCTATTACAAGTCTAGTAATAATACGTTAACTTGTTGGCATTTCACACTAACTGAATTGAAATAAAATCCGCATGAAATAAGATGAGTGCAAGAAAAATAGTTTCCTTAGCTCTACCATCAATCACATATTAACAAAACAATTCACTTTTCATCATTTAGAACAAAAGAACTGTTAAAGTATTGAAAAATATAGCTTATAAATAGATTCAAAAACTCTTACTCATTACAACATCAACTGCTGAATTCAAATATGGAAGTAGTTCCTCCTCAATCCAATCACATAATGCCTTTGATGAAAATAAAGTTTGTCTCTAGTTCTAAACAAAAATTCTTAATTAAAGTTGATCAAAAATAATTCTTTACAATTCTAAAAAAAGAGGGTCCTTACCCAAAACCATCCTCCATTCCTAAAAGGTCTATCTCCCTATTTATAAAGAATTATTAACTTAAAATAACTACTAAAAGTTTGTGTTAAGTAAAACAAAAGAAGGACACGTGGAACTTGATCTCTTTGTTCTCTTGAGATTGTATAGTGGTTCTACTAGAGTGGATGAATCTTCTCATACTTTGACCACTTGACAAAGAGATCCTTGCATGTATTAGCATATGGGAATTTGTGAAGGTCCATCGGGGCTGAGAGGGTTTCCTTTATTTATATTGCCCGTTCTCTATATATGATCATCTTGGAACTTAAACGCTGCATAACTACACGATCCTTGATTGGATGTTCCATAAAATTATGTACCTGACCCGATGTCATGCTCACCACCTGTGCGATCACTACTTCCCATGCTGAGTCTTGTTCTGCATGTCGTTTGACTATGTCATGCAAGTTGAAAAAGTCTTCGGGTGAGACGAACTCTGGGAGGCCAATGTATTTAATCTCCTGACCGATCTCTTCGCAACTTATTTCGCACTCGGCCCACCTATTCTATATATTTCATTGAGGTTATTGGGACATACTTACCCAATATTCGACTGCCTTCCTGATCTGGGAGGTGTTGCTATCCATCATCACTCAAATTCCATGCTCCTTCATGTCTTGGCCCTTTTGTATTATGATGATATAATAGATTCGTTCTACAACCTGGTATTCCTTTTCATACCATCTCTCCAAGTATTTATAGGTTTCCAGTTCCATGAGATTGTCTTCTTGAAAATCATCTACACATGTAGTGAAGAGATCTCTTTCACTCATGAATTCTGCATATGCATCTTAGAATTCACTCTTTAGAAAAATTGTTGCTTGGGTTGAGTCTTGGTAATATTTCACCAGATGGTGCACATGGTCTAGATCCTTATTTGCACCAGCCATTTCCTTTTCATATCACTTTGCTCGATCCAGCATGGCATCAATGATAACCATCCCTGTGCCGATTAGCTCAAATGTCTTCGCATTTTTCTTTTCTTCTCTGGTGATGAGAATCGCACTATCTAGCGCGAGACTCCTTTTCTTGGTTGTTCTCCTCATTATGGATTTTCTCTTCCTGTCGTAAGAAATCACCTGTATATCAATGACCTCATCCACGAGATCATGTATTTGTTGGTATCCCTAGGTCAAAGTGTTTCCCAAGCTTCATGTCGTATATATTTACTCTATGACTGGCTCTTGTACTTCTTTGACAAGGGAAACTTATATATGTACAAATGGGTTGAAATTCGTTTGGTTTTCATCAAATGGTGGGGTATATAAATTAATTGCAGAGACAGTCACAGAATCAACACTCACTTGGTGATTAGTTGTTGAGGTGTCGATCTCTAGCTATTGCAATTCCTCTTCTTGTTCACCAGAACCTAGCTCATCCCTGGAGTTATCTTTCAGGGTCCCCGATAGGTCAAGAAATTCAGTATCTAGGGTAATATCTACCTCATGTTCACCTTACAGAGGGTTTACAATCGAAGCATCAGAGGTTGGCATAAATGATTTACCTAGTTCTTTCTCCTCTGTAATTGGTACTGGAGTTATAAGCGAGACCTCTGAGCTCTCTTCATCATCATAGATAGTAATTAGATCAAAGAGGGTGTTAGGAACACCTGTTTCACCTGGCGTTCTTGGAATCTAATGATGGGTTAGAATAGTCACCAGTGATCTGTCCTATGGTGAAAAAACTCTGGGATTTTCCAGATCGGTGGTTTCCTCCAGTGGGGTTGATTCTGAGAAATTTATCTCCTCTCTAATGTTGATTGGGTCGGTCGGGGTGATCCTCATATGTTCTAATAGTTGAGTATCATTTTATAACCACTGGATGACTCGTTGGGATTCTTATAACAATATCACCCCCCTCCTCTGTGTCTTTGTGGCTTCTGCTTCTCTTTTTTCTTCTCTAACCCTGAGGGATTCTTGAGCTGTCTATTCTATCATTTTGACTTTCTCATCCATACTCATAGATTTTAGCCTAGTCATATTTGGGTTAGATTTTCTCTATAGTACCTCCTCCCAGTCGTGAGAAGATTCTGTAAATATCTTGTCTTCAAAATCATCATGTGTGTATGTCCAGTAGGAAGAGACTTGTGATGCATGCTGAAGAACTAGGCCTTTAGGGTCATGTTTGTGAAATCGTCCTATTGGGAATCTGTATTTCATCTAGTTTAAGCCCTCTTGATTAGCTTTCATAGTATCCTTCACCATGAAAAACCCTACATGGAAACCATAGGGTATGAACACTCGTTTCTTGTCTTTAACCAAAGTGGCATTATAGCCCTACATGATGGTTTGATAACATAGTTCTCCTACGAGGAGTCGGTCTGAGATGTGAGAGGGGAGTAAATGTGGTGTGCCAGTGGCCCCAAACACCCTGATATAAGTCGTGGTTTCCTCTAGGCACCGGTTTCCTACTTTTTAAATCATTTTCTTGGTCGCTACAGATAGTCTTGGGCATTATTTCTTGAAAATAATAAAATAGACCCGAGATATGAATTCGTCGCAGATGAGAGCATAAGATTTTTTGTACCTTTTTTTTCACAAGATGCTGAAGTAGACATGTACAGGTAGCTCGACAAAATGCCAACTCAGATTCATGCCAGGGGGATGAGAAAATTCCTTCTATGTTGACGTTTTGATGACTAGTTATTCTCTATTAGAAAATTCCAACTGCGTCGCAGCTCCGAGAGAAGATTCTTCACCGACCTCTGCTTCCTTCAATTTTGGTTCCCTTGGCGAGGTTCTAGTCATTGGATTCCTTGGAGACATTTTTATGAAAAGAGAGCAGAGTTAGACACCGTGTTGTAGAGAGAATAATGATATATAAATAAAATGAAACCACCAAAATGATAAAATCAACACATACCTCTTCTTCGCACTAGGTTAACTTGGTTTTGAAATTCTGAGAATCAAGTGCAACTCTTGAGACGCTCTTTTTGATTCTTCTATTTGTCTAGAAATAAGAAAATTGTGTACAAAATGTTGGGGTTCGAAACTATCTTAGTGATTTAAATGCAAAGAATACTTACCTTGTTGCATCAGTTCTTCAATTCGGGGCGTAAGTGCTGTTTTACAGAATCTGTCACCAAGATCCATATTATTCTCAATATTAAATGCAGTTGTAGGTTGGTAGCGTAGGAGCAGGCTATATTATGGTTCATTGGCCATTCCAAATTCCTGTTATTCGGTCGACACATGAGGTAGCAACGTATGTGGAGAGAAACATTAATTGACCTATTAAATGACAGCATCCGATCTTATTTTGTGTTGAAAACGTCCCATCATTCCACTAATTTAAATGGGTGGATCGGGGGTTGTCATTTTTTCTTAGACAATGTTATTTTGATATCTCTTAGAAAAATATCTAATGTCGATCCATATTTTCATACGACACTTATGTGGAAATGTTGACCTGGAAGTGAAATTAGGACATAGGAAAAACTGAAGTGACTCGGGATGAAACTAGGCCATACGAAGTGCCCACACGACAAAGACACACAATGGTTTAAATTTGGCTCCTTTGGCTAAGATTTTATTTGAGATCGGGGATTTTCATTATATATGTGCTTTGACAAACAGGTCCTACCTTGTCAATGTTGAAGAAGTAACGGGGATCAACGATCATCGATTACCCCCCTCAAAACTTGTCGATGCCGAAAATGCATTGGTGCTCGGTGATCGATGATGTATCGAAGCGAAGCGAATGTACAAGTAGAGGCCATTAATAAGGTCTTGAAAACCATGATCCAATGGATGGTGGGGGAACACAAATCAAATTGGAGCTTAAAATGTTTCTCAATATTTTGGCCTTACATGACTTTCGTAAAAACTACCACTAGATTTACTCCTTTCTAATTATTTTATGGCCTAGAGGCATTCCTACCAATTGAATACGAAATTCCATCTCTCAAACTAGTCATGAAACTCCTTCCAAACACCTCTACCAAGGAGGAATCGTTTTTATATTTGAAAAAACTCAAAGAGACCCATCGTGATGTTGCTCTCACCAATGAGACACATAAAAAACATATTAAGACAATACAAAAATTTTTGGTTGACCTCGTGTATTTGACGAAGGTGACCTGGTTTTAGGCTATGACCAAGACCATGATAAAATGGGGGTGTGTAATTTAGAAACCATGTGGCACAACCCTTACATTGTGAAACGAGCGCTACAAAAGGGTGTGTATGAGATAGTTGATTACAATATAATCTCATTGAACGAGACCCAAAATGGGCTCTACTTAAAAACTAATAATCTTAGGGTCATCCTACATTCATTATTTGTATAATATTATACCATACATTTGGTGTGTTTTGGTTGTGGTGTGATTTTTTATTTTAGGTGTAGGGTTTTGTTTCACCTATGGCTTCTTATCCTACTTTGTGCTTGAATGTGTAGATGTCAGGACCCTTTCTTGTATACTTTGGATTTGTGAATGGTGATAATAGACATACTCAAAACCATGCTTCTATAGATTTGGAGGTCTATTCCCCCACTAACGATTTAGTGAGTTTGGGAGGAGTTTTCCTTGTCCCTATGAAAAATAACATCATATAATATCACGCTGTTATTGGAATTTTGACTAAGGCCTCCTCTTTTGGCATATCTCACATGATTCTTAATGTCGACTCTCAACTCGTGGTCTTTCAACTAAACCACATTTATTCCATCTGTGATCCTAAATTACTTCGTTTTTATCTAAGGGTTCTCCTCCTTGAAATATGATTTGATTACATTCAATATCGTCATATACCAAGCGATTTTAACAAATTATCTAAGTCACTGGAGAATTTCATGTTAGATTGATATATAGCATGCACAAAAATCACAAAGCATGTAAAAGTGAAAAAAAATAAAACCATCATTTGATTGAACACTTAAGGATAAACAACAAAAATGATATCCATATATATATATATATATATATCATAGAATTTTTTTTTCTACATTATAAAATCCAAAAGTACATTGGGGAAAAAACTAGGCTACATCGCCCATACATCATCGCAAAACTAGGACAATACATAGTACTCTACTCATCATTGTGTGACACATTGTGCTCATGATAACATGCAACTTCTCGTGCCACTTGGGATAACAAATGGATAATTCCATCAGGAACTCTCACTGTGTGCCTCTGGAGATGATAACGAACCTCCCTCATCTACATCATGGGGACACCCATAGTGATCCCCCTAAGGTTCCTTTCCAC